>JAHRHZ010000097.1:9096157-9108013 GCA_024137785.1 Ginglymostoma cirratum | reverse complement strand
CCTTTTATCTCCAAGTCACGATAAATGGTTGTTTTGTAAACTGGAAGATAGTTTGTTTTTTTTTCCCAAAGTCTGTGTTAGAATTTCTACTTTTATATAAATATGAATAAGTATAAAACTTGTATATAGGAGCCTGCAGCAATATTTTGAAGTTTACCTTTTATACCAAATTTGGTGACAAACATTGAGGATGATACTAATGGATTACAACAGAATAGAGATAGGCTAACATTTTGGGCAGACAAGGCAAATAGAATTTAACACAAAAAGCTCAGAAGCAATACATTTTGACCGAAGGGATAGTGAAATGCAATATGGACACTGTTAAAAATCAAGTGAAAGAACAGCAGAACCTTAGGGTCAGAGCTTCCTTACAGTTTGAAAGCAGGCCATTCACTCCATCATGTTTACACTAGCTCTCCGAACAACATCCTACCCAGACCCATGACCAACTCTGTCCCTGTAATGCTGCATTTTCCATGACCAATCCACCTACTTCCCTGGACACTGTGGGCAATTTAGCATAGTTAATCTACCTAGGCTGTATATTTTTCGACTGTTGGGCGAAACAGGAGCAACTAGAGAAAACCCACGCAGACACATTGAGAGTGTGCAAAGTCCACACGTACAGTCACCTGATGGTGCAATTGAACCAAGGTCTCTGGCGCTGTAAGGCAGCAGTGCTAACCGCTGTGCAACTCTCATTTCCTCCCTGACTTCCGTCAACATACCAGGTAACAACCCATCTGACCTTGCGACTTATCAACATTCAAGGATTCTAACTCCTCTAACACTATGACTAATGTTATGATTATTTTGTCCAATATTTCACACTGCTCCTCTCAGATTACTATATCCACAACACCCCTTTTGTTTGTGAATGCGGACACAAACAAAAAATTTAAAATTCTTCACACAAGTTCCCTTCTTCATATCTGAAGTTTCCACTTTTTCCCTAACTATCCTTTTACTGTTTGAAGGCTGTTAGAATATCTTTGGGTTTTCCTTTTCGCTGATCTTTTTTCATGCCCTCTCTTTGATTTCATTTTTGTTTTAAATTTAATCCCTGTACTTTCTATACTCTTCTAGCTATCTGCAGTTTTGGGTTTTTGACTATCATAAGTTTTCTGTTTAATCTTCTTCTGTATTTTTCTAGCCAACATGGGGGTCACCTATTTTACCTCTCAGTTTTGTAAAATTTGCCTTTACCTAGTTTAAAATTTCTACTCCTGATTTATTTCTGCCCTTTTCCAGAATAATGCTAAATCCAACAGACTTATTGTCATTATCCCCAATATGGTCACCGACTGTTATTTCACCTACTTGCCATCTTCATTTCCCAAAAATAAATCCAGAATTATATCTCCGTTCATTGCGCTTGTCTCGTATTGTTTAAAAAGCATTCTGGATACTGTTCATGAATTTTTCACCTTCAATGCCCCTTTATATTGTTTGAAACCCGATTGGTATTGGGATAGTTAAAGTCTCCCAGTATTACTGCTCTCTTGTGCACGGGTAGAAATTTGCCTCCAAATGTGTTCTTCTATTTCCTGGGATTCGTATGCATTTATTTTTCAGAGTAGCTGGAAATATTGAGAGAACAGTTAGGAAAGGGCTTTAGAAATAGTTGTATTAAGTAGAAAAACAGGGTATTTATTTTGAACATTTATAAAGCTCTCATTAGGCCATAACTAGAGTATTATGTCCAGTTCCGGTCATCAATTTTCAGTGAAGATGCATCTTGTGAGGGTACAGAAGAAATTTAATAGGACAGTTCCAGAAATGAGCGATTTGAACTGCAAGAAGCTAGGTTATTCTCCTTGGAGCAGAGGAAGTTTAGCCTGGATTTGATAGAGGTGTACAATATTTATGTTACGTTTAGATAAGGTTGACAAAGAACTCTGTTTTCCATTTGCTGAGTTGTAATGACATGAAACTCACTGCCTTACAGGGATAATGGAAGCGAAGTTAATGAATGAATTCAAACATAGTTGGTAAATACTTAAGTAAAATAAATTTCCACGGCCAACAGGGCTAGAACAGGGAAATGGGACTGACTGGTTTGCTGTACAGAGAGACAGCATGTATTCGTCAGGTCAAATGGCCTCCTTCTATGCCATAATGATTCTGTGACTGTATACTAACTTATTCAACTGAGTTTATTGCACTTCTGGGCCAAAATATAAAGAAGGAATATGAAGAAAGCAGGAAAGAACTCAAGCAGGGAGTTAGGAGAGCAAGAAGGACCATGAAATGACCTTGATAAGTAGGGTTAAAGAGGATCCCAAGGCATTCTATACATACATTAAAAATAAAAGAAGGGAGAAGGTAGTACCCCCCAAGGATAGAAGAGGGAAGTTGTGCTTGGAGGCAGAGCATATGGTAAGATCCTAAATTTTTTTTTATTCATTTATGGGATGAGGGCATCGCTGGCTAGGCAGCATTTATTTCCCATTCCTAAATCCCCAGAGCACATTTAAGAATCAACCACATTGCTGTGAGTCTGGAGTCACAGGTAAGCCAGACCAGGTAAGGATGGCAGTTTCCTTCCCTAAAGGACATTAGTGAACCAGATGGGTTTTTCCGACAATTGACAATGGATTCATGGTCATCATTAGACTCTTAATTCCCAGATATTTATTGAATTCAAATTCCACCATCTGCCATGGTGGATTCAAACCCAGGTTCCCAGGACATTATCTGAATCTCTGGATTAACAGTCCAGCAATGATACCACTAGGCCATCGCCTCCCCTTTCCATTGGTAATCACCCAGGAGAAGAATATGGAGGATAGTGAGATTTATGTGGAGCATGCTAATATGCTAGGGCATTTTGGGATCAAGAAAAAAGTGGTGTTGGGTCTCACAAAGAGCATTAAGGTGAATAAGTCCCCAGGGCCCGATGGTATCTACCCCAGTTTATTGAGAGAGGCAAGAAAGGAGATTATGGGGGGCTTGACCAAGATCTTTGTATCCTCGCTAGTCACTGCAGACATCCTGAAGGACTAGCAAGTAGCTAATGTTGTTCCTCTGTTCAAGAAGGGAAATAGGGATAATCCAGGAAACTATAGGCTGGGGAAGCTCACATCGGTGATTGTGAAGCTAATGGAGAGAATTCTTAGAGAAAGGATTTAGGTGCATTTGGAAAAGCATGGCCTAATTGGGGATAGTCAGCATGGCTTTGTGAGAAGCAGGAAATGTCTTACTAACTTGAATTTTTCTAGGAAGTGATGAAGGTGATTGATGAGGGTTAACCAGTGGATGTTGTTTACGTGGATTTTAGTAAGGCATTTGACAAGGTCCCTCATGGTAGGCTCACTCAGAAGATTAAGATGCATGGGATCCATGGTGATTTGGCTGCATGGATTCAGAACTGGCTTGCCCATGGAAGGCAGAGGGTAGTGGAGAAAGGGTGTTTTTTGGACTGGAAGTCCGTGACTAGTGGTGTTACGCAGCGATCCATACTGAGACGTCTGCTGTATGTGATATATACAAATGATTGGATGAAAATGTAGATGGGTGGATTTGTAAGTTGCAGACAATACAAACATTGGTGGAGTTGTGGATAGTCTAGAAGATTGTCAAAGGATACAGCAGGATATAGATCAAACATTGGTGGAGTTGTGGATAGTCTAGAAGATTGTCAAAGGATACAGCAGGATATAGATCAGTTGCAGATATGGGCAGAGAAATGGCAGATGGAGTTTAATCTGGGTAAGTGTAAGGTGCTGCACTTTAGGAGATCAAATGTTATGGAAACGTATACAGTTAATGGCAGGACCCTGAACAACATTGATGTACAGAGGGATCTTGGGGTTCAAGCCCATAGCTCCCTGAAAGTGGCCATGCAAGTAGATAGGATGGTAAAGAAGGTGTATGGCGTGCTTGATATTATTGGTTGGGGAATTGAGTACAAGAGTCAGGATGTCATGTTGCAGCTTTATAAGGCTTTGGTTAGGCCACACTTAAAGTAGTGCATTCAATTCTGGTCACCATATTACAGGAAGGATGTGTCGGCTTTGGAGAGGGTGCAGTAGAGGTTTACCAGGATGCTGCCTGGATTAGAGGATATGAGCTATAAGGAGCGCAAAGACAAACTCTGATTGTATTCTCTTGAGCAGTGCAGCCTGAGGGCAGTCTTGATAGAAGCCTATGCAATTATGAGATGCATAGATAGGATTGATGGACAGAATAACTTCCCAGGGTTGAAATGTCTAAGACTAGGAGGAATGCATTTAAGGTTAGAGGGGGAAAGTTCAAAGGAGTTGCGAGGGGCAAGTTTTTTACACAGAGAGTAGTAATGTGCTGCCAGGTGTGGTGGTACAGGCAGATATGATAGAGGCATTTAAGGGACTTTTAGATAAGCACATGAATATGCAAGGAATAGAAGGATATGGACCAAGGTAAGGCAGAAGGGATTAGTTTAAATTGGCATCCTGTTCGGCACAACATCCTGTGTTGTACAGTTCTATGTTCTATAGCTCTATGTTCTAAAATATAGTGCCCTTCCTCCCAAAATGAATGTAAAGGTTGGTGTGTTGTGGTGTCTAATGGATGGGAGGATGCTGCATTGGTGTCTCCAGTCCCTTCCTGTCCCTACCCCAGTTAAGTTGGAAATATGTGTGGATAGCTGCCATATTGCAATTGAAGCCTGCAGTTAATGTTTCCTCTGCTGGTATTCGACCAGCAGCAGGCTGGACAGTCACATTGCAGGAAGCCACGGCAACAAACTGTGGACCTCCATGGGGGTTGTAAGGGAAGAAATGGTGGAAATGTGTTGTTCAAAGTTGCAAATTCAAGGAACCCAGAATTCAAAAGTGAGGCTTCCTTCTTGCTACTAGCAGGCCTTCTCCAGAGAAGGTGTTATTGAACGCGTCAGCTCTTCAGGATTAATTTCCACCACTATTCATACCTTCCTTAACTACCTGCTATTGCACCTTTTTAAAATGTGGCACAAGCAATCATGCTGATTCTCCATTTCAGTTGGTTATTAAAATGGTTTTTAGCAGACAGCAAGGCCATTCTCCCTGTACTGTTTGAAGCAGCTCTTTAAAAGCAACTCTCCCATTGTGATTTCCCTGCTTTTTCTTGTGGCCCAACAAATTTTTAATATAGACAATTCTTTTTTTTAAGGCCTCGATAGAACTTGTCTTCGTCACACTGTCAGGCAGTGAATTCCAGAGCCTAACCGGCCATTGAGTATAAAAATTTCACGTCACCTCATGGCTGCTGCTTTTGCCAATTACTGTGAGTTGGCACCCTTTGGTCCTGTTCCTTCGGAAACAGGAGGAGTTTCTGATTTGCCCAGACGTCTCATCTTAATCCTATTTTTTCTAAGAAGAACAACACCTACTTTTCCAGTCTGTCTTCAGAGCTGAATATTACTCATCCCTGGTACCATTCTCATGAATCCTTTATAGCCCTTCTAATGTCTTCACCTACTTAAGTCTGGTGTCCAGAACGAGATACTGGACTTCAATTGAGACTGGAGCATGTTTTATACAGGTTTGACATAACTTTATATTCCTCTGCCTCATACGCTTTATTAATCACTGTCAATCTTTTGCATTACTTTCAATACGTTATGTACATATCTCCTCAGTTTCCTCTGTTTCTCTACCCCTTTAGAATTGTACTTATTATTTTATATTGTCTCTCCATATATGTCTATTCACAATATTTCCTTGTTTTGTGCCTTCCATAAATATTGAAGTTTTGTTCTCTATATCCAAGTTTGGGCCACTAATATGTGTCAAAAGCAAGGGTTCTAAAATCATAAGGAGCCTCTTAGAATTAGAATCCCTACAGTGTGGAAACAGGCCCTTTGGCCCAACAAGTCCACACCAACCCTTGGAGCATCCCACCCAGACCCATCCCCCTATAACCCACACACCCCTGAACACTATGGGCAATTTAGCATAGCCAATCCACCTAGCCTGAACATCTTCGGACTGTGGGAGGAAACAATAGCACCCGGAGGAAACCCACACAGACAGTCACCTGAGGCTGGAATCGAACCCAGGTCCCTGGCGCTGTGAGGCTGCAGTGCTAACCACTGAGCCACCATGCCGCCTCTTTGAGTACATTTCTCTCATTCAAACATGGTAACATCGAAAATAGGAGCAGGAGTAGGCATTTGGTCCTTTGAGCCTTCCCCACTATTCATTCTGATTAGGCTAATCATCCAATACAAAAGCCTACTCCTACTTGTCCCCATATCCTTTGATTCCTTTAGCCCATGCGTTTTCTCCAGCTTCTTTTTGAAAACATATATTTTTGTCTCAACTGCTTTCAGTGATAGTGAATTCCGCAGGTCTACTGCTCTCTGAATGAAGAAGTTTCTCCTCATCTCAGTCCTAAATGATTTGTCATGTATCTTTAGACTGTGATTCCTGGTTCTAGACACCCTGTCATTAGAAACATCGACCCTGTCGAGTCTTGTTGTAATTTTACAGGCTTCCAGGAGATCCCCCCTCATTCTTCTTAACTCCGATGAATATAGTCCTAACTGAATCAACTTTTCCTTGTGCATCAAGCCTGGCCATCCCAAGAATCAGATTGGTAAGCCTTCACTGCAGTCCCTCTGTAGCAAGTTTCCTCAGATAAGGAGACCAAAACTTCACGCAGGTGTGATCTCACCAAAGCTCTGTACAATTGCAGCAAGACCTCCTTGCTCCTGTACTCAAATCCTTTCACTATGAATGCCAACATACCATTTGCCTTCTTAACTGCCCGCTGCATCTGCTTACACATTCAGCAACTGGTGTACAAGGACACCCAGGTCACAAAGTACATTCCCTCTCTCAATTTATAGTCAGTCATTCAGATAATAATCTGTCTTCCTATTTTCTCCCAAGTGGATAACCTCACATTTATCTATATTATACTGCATTTGCCATGCATTTACCCACTCACTCAGCTTGTTCGAATCACACTGAAGCATCTCTGCATCCTCCTGACAGCTTGACCTTCCACCCAGTTCTGTTTCCTCATTCAAATCAATACATATTGTGATTAGCTGGGGTGTGAACACTGATCCTTCTGGCATCCCTCTAAGTCACTGCCTGCCATTCAGAAAAAGATCCATTTATTCCTACTCTTTGAGTCCTGCCTTGTAAACTGTTTTCTCAACGCAGCACTCCTAATGCTTTAATTTTACATAATAATGTCATATGTCAGACTTTGCTGAAAGCTTTAAATACTTCCCCTCTCACTTTAAACCTACGTCCTCTAGATTTGGGCACTCACACGCCAGGAAAAAGACCTTGTGTATGTAACTTATCCATGCCCCTCATGATTTTATAAACCTCCATAAGGTCATCCCTCAACCTCTGACACTCCAGGGAAAATAACTCCAGTCTATTCAATTTCTCCCTATTGCTCAAACCCTCCAACCCTGGCAACATCCTTGTAAATCTTTTCTGAACCCTTTCAAGTTTCACAACATCATTTATATAGCAGGGAGATGAGAATTGCATGCAGTATTCCAATAATGGCCTAACCAATGTCCTGTACAGTCACAACATGACCTCCCAACTCCTATATTCAATTCACTAACCAATAAAGGCAAGCATACCAAACATCATCTTCACTCTCCTGTCTACCTGGGACTCCACTTTCAAGAAATGATGAATCTGCACTCTAACGTCTCTTTGTTCAGCAACACTCGCCAGGACTTTCCCATTAAGTGTACAAGCCCTGCCCTGAATTGCCTTTTGAAAATGCAGCACCTCATATTTATTTAAATTAAACTCCATCTGCCACTCATTGGCCCATTGGCCAATCTGATCAAGGTCCTGTTGTACTCTGAGGTAACCTTCTTTGCTATCCACTACAACACCAATTTTGTTGTCATCTGCGAACTTGCTAATCATGCTTCCAATGTTCACATCCAAATCATTTATATAAATGATGAAAAGCAGTGGACCTAGCACCAATCGTCGCGGTACATTGCTGGTCACAGGCCTCCAATCTGAAAAGCAACCCTCCACCACCCTCTCTTCCTTTGAGCCAGTTCTCTATTCAGAGGGCTAGTTCTCCCTGCATTCCATGTGATGTAACCTTGCTAACCAGTCTACCATTTGGAACCTTTTTGAACATATTACTGAACTTCATGGATCACGTACACTGCTCTGCCTTCATCAACACTTTTCGGTCCTTCTTTAAAAAACTCAATCAAATCATATGGGTCAATGGGCCAAAAAATGGTAGATGGAGTTCATTCTGGATGAATGTGAGGTATTGCATTTTGGTACAAGAAACAAGGATAGGGCTTATACAATTAATGATAGGGCCTTGGGTAATGTGTAGATCAGATGGACTGAGGGTTGCAGGTACATAATTGTTTAAAGTTTGCATCACATATTGACAGGATGGTTAAAAAGGTGTTTGGCACACTTGCCATCTTTGCTCAGTCCTTTGAATAAAGGAGTTGGGACATTATGTTGAAGTTGTACAGGATATTGCTGAACTGTCTTCTGGAATACTTTGTCCAGTTCTGGTTGCTCAGTAATAGGAAGGGTATGATCAAGCTGGAGAAGGTTCAGAAGAGATTTACCAGGATGTTGCACCTTGGGTGTCACCACATCTCTAAAACTATTATCTATGACACTTTCTGCCACCCTCATGCTCCTAAGTGCATCCAATTGCCGCTCCAACCTATCCATGTGGTCTGTGAGGAGCTGCAATAGGGTGCACTTCCTGCAGATCTGAGACAGTGAAAGCGTTGCGTATCTCCCATATCTCACACTTAACCCCACTGACTGACATTTCTATCCCCAATCAAGCTGTTTAAGAAAATTTATTAAACACTTACCCTTCCTTATGGAAGGTATGGAAGATTTGAGTTATAAGGCTGGATAGACTGGGACTTTTTCTCTGTGGAACATAGGAGGTTGAGACCTATGTTCTATTAGGTCCTGATAGAACCTGATAGAACTTTATAAAATAATGAGAGGTAGAGATAGAGTTGATGGTGGTTGTCTTTTTCCCTAAGATGGGGAATTTCAAGACTAGGGGGTCTATTTTTAAGGTGAGTGGAGAGATATTTCAAAAAGACATGAGGGGCAGATTTTTTTCACAGAGGGTGGTTCGCCTGTGGAATAACTTCTTGATGAAGTGGTGGATGCAGGTACAATTACAGCATTTAAAAGACATTTGGATTGATATAAGAATAGGAAAGGCTTGGAGGGATATGGGCTAGGAGCAGGCAGGTGCACTAGTTTCGTTTGGGATTATGTTTGGCATGGACTAGTTGGACCAAAGGGTCTGTTTCTGTGCTGAATGACTCTATGACAATAACTAGTGAGACATGATTTCCCATGCACAAATCCACATTGACTATCTCTAATCAGTCCTTGCCTTTCCAAATACATGTAAATCCTGTCCATCAGGACTCCCTCCAACAACTTGCCCACCACTGATGTCAGGCTAACCGATCAATAGTTTCTTGCCTTTTCCTTACCACCTTTCTTAAAAAGTGGCAGTACATCAGTCAACTTTCACTCTTCTGACTATGTGCTCCACTGTGAGGACCAGAAGCAAAGGGAAAGGGAGAGATTCAGACAGCAGAGATTCAGACAGCATCCTGGGAAGGTGAGTGAGGGAAGACCTACCTTGGGTATTCGCGGTGATAAGGAAGGGTAAGTGTTTAATAAATTTTCTTAAACAGCTTGATTGGGGATAGAAATGTCAGTCAGTGGGGTTAAGTGCTGCACTTGTGAGATATGGGAGATACGCAACGCTTTCACTGTCTCAGATCTGCAGGAAGCGCACCCTATTGCAGCTCCTCACAGACAGCATGGATAGGTTGGAGTGGCAATTGGACGCACTTAGGAGCATGAGGGTGGCAGAAGTGTCATAGATAATAGTTTTAGAGATGTGGTGACACCCAAGGTGCAGGCAGATGGTTGGGTGATTGCTAGAAGGGGCAGGCAGCCAGTGCAGGAATCTCCTGTAGTTGTCCTCCTTTCTAACAAGTATACCATTTTGGATACTGTTGGGGAGATGACCTATCAGGGATAACAGCAGCAGCAGCCAGACTGGTGGCACCACGACTGGCTCTGTTCTTAAGAAGGAAAGGACAAAGAGCACGAGAGCAGTAGTTAAAGGGGACTCTATAGTTAGGCGTACCGATAGGAGCTTCTGTGGATATACAAGAGACTCCAGGATGGTGTGTTGCCTCCTGGTGCCAGGATCCAGGATGTCTCTGAACAGGCTGAAAGCATTCTGAAGGGAGAGGGTGAACAGCCAGAGATTGTGGTACATATTGGTACTGATGACATAGGTAGGATGAGTGAGTAGGTCCTGCAGCATCAGTTCGGGGAGTTAGGTTGTAATCTCGGGATTATTCCCCGTGCCACGTGCCAGTGAGGCTAGGAATAGGATAGTACAACTCAACATGTGGCTAAACAGATGGTGTAGAAGGGAAGGTTTCAGATATCTGGACAGGGCAGGTGAGACCTGTACAAGAAGGATGGGTTGAACCTAAACTGTGGAGGGGCACAAATATTCTGGCTGCGAGATTTGCTGGTGTCACTCAGGATGTAAACCTGCTTGGCAGGGGTTTGGGAACCAAAGCAAAGGTGAACAGACTGAAAGGGAATTAGAGAATAGGGCCAGTAAGACTCAAGGGAAGAGCAGGTGGGGTGTGGTTGCGAAACAAATCTGGTCTGGTGGACTGAAGTGCATCTGTTTTGATACAAGAAGTGTATCAGGTAAGGCAGATGAATTTCGAACTTGAATTAGTACTTGGAACTGTGATTTTGTTGCTATTACAGAGACTTGGTTAAGGGAGGGACAGGATTGGCAGCTTAACGTTCCAGGATACAGATGTTTCAGGCGGGATAGAGGGGGATATGAAAGGGTTGGGGAAGTTGCACTTCTTTTTCAGGAGACTATCACAGCTGTACTGCGGAACGACACCTCGGATGGGTCATACAGCGAGGCAATATGGGTCGAGCTCAGGAACAGGAAGGGTGCAATCACAATGTTTGAGGTTTACGATAGGCCTCCCAATAGCCAGCAGGAGATAGAAGAACAGATATGTAAGCAGATTTTGGCAAGATGTAAAAATAACAGGGTTGTTGTCATGGGTGACTTGAACTCCCCATACAATGATTGGGACTCACTTAGTGCTTGAAGCTCAGAAGGGGCAGAGTTTGTAAGGAGCATCCAGAGGGGTTCTTGAAACAGTATGTCGATAGTCCAACTAGGAAAGGGGCCATACTGGACCTAGTACTGGGGAATGAGCCTGGCCAGGTGGTCGTTGTCTCAGTAGGGGAGCAGCTCAGGAACAGTGATCACAATTCAGTAAACTTTAAGGTAATGATGGATGAAGATAGGTGTAGTTGTCAGGTGAAGGTGCTAAATTAGGGGAAGGCTAGCTACAACAATATCAGGCAGGAATTGAAGAATGTAAATTGGAGGCAGATTTTTGAGGCCAAATCAACATGTGGTATGTGGAGAGGCTTTCAAGTGTAAGTTGCTGGGAACTTGGGACTGGCATGTTCCTTTAAGGATGAAGGATAAATATGGCAAATTTAGGGAACCTTGGATAATGAGAGATATTGTGAGCCTAGTAAAGAAAAAGGAAGCATTTATCAAGACTAGGAGAATGGGAACACACGAAGCAAGGGTGGAATACAAGGAAAGTCGAAAGAAACTTAAGCAAGGAGTCAGGAGGGCTAAAAGGGGCCATAAAGAGTCATTGGCCAACAGGATTAAGGACAATCCCCAGGCCTTTTATACATATATAAAGAGCAAGAGGGTAGCCAGGCAGAGAGTTGTTCCACTCAAGGGCAAGGAAGGGAATTTGTGTGGAGCCAGAGGAACTGGGCGAGTGATTAAATGAGTACT
>JAHRHZ010000097.1:9077242-9095757 GCA_024137785.1 Ginglymostoma cirratum | reverse complement strand
AATTTGTGTGGAGCCAGAGGAACTGGGCGAGTGATTAAATGAGTACTTTGTGTCAGTATTCATTATAAAGAAGAACTTGGTGGATGATGAATCTGGGGAAGGATGTGTAGGTAGTTTGGGTCATGTTGAGATCAAACAGGAGGAGGTATTGGGGGTCTTGAAAAACACTAAGGTAGACAAATCCTCAGGGTCTAATGGGATATACCCCAGAATACTGAAAGAGGAAAAGGGGGAAATTGCTGGGGCCTTGAGGGAAATCTTTGTATCCTCACTGCCAAAGGGGAGGCCCCAGAGGATTGGAGAATAACCAATGTTATTCCTTTGTTTAAGAAGGGTGGCAAGGATAATCCAGCTAATTACAGGCCGGTGAGCCTTATGTCAGTGGTAGGGAAATTACTGGAGAGGATTCTTCGAGGCAGGATTTACTCCCACCTGGAAATCACTGGGTGTATTAGCGAGAGGCGACATGGTTTTGTGAAGGGGAGGTCATGTCTCACTAACTTGGTTGAGTTTTTTGAGGAAGTGACAAAGATGATCGATGAGGGTCCAGCAGTAAATGTTGTCCACATGGACTTCAGTAAGGCCTTTGACAAGGTCCTTCATGGCAGGCTGATACAGAAGGTAAAGTTACATGGGGTCAGAGGTGAGAATGCAAGATGGATAAATAACTGGCACGGTCAGAGAAGACAGAGGGGAGCAGTGGAAGGGAGTGTTTCTGAATGGAGGGCTGTGACTAGTGGCGTTCCTCAGGGATCAGTGTTGGGACCTTTCCTATTTGTAATATATATATAAATGATTTGGAGGAGAATGTAACTGGTCTGATTAGTAAGTTTGCCGATGACACAAAGGTTGGTGGAATTGCGGATGGTGATAGGGACCGTCAAAGGATACAGCAGGATATAGATCGGCTGGTGATTTGAACAGAGAGATGGCAGATGGAGTTTAATCTGGAAAAATGTGAGGTAATGCATTTTGAAAGGTCTAATCCAGATGGAAAATATACCGGAAATGGCAGAACCTTTAAGAGTACCAACAGGATGCAGGATCTGGGTGTACAGGTACACAGGTCACTGAAAGTGGCAATGCAGTTGGAAAAGGTAGTCAACAAGGCATATGGCATGCTTGCCTTCATCGGCTGGGGCATTGAGTTTAAAAATTGGCAGGTAATGTTGCAGCTTTATTGAACTTTAGCTAGGCCGCATTTGGAATATTGTTTTCAATTCTGGTCGCCACACTACCAGAAGGATGTGATGGCTGTGGAGAGGGTACAGAAAAGATTTACCAGGATGTTGCCTGGTATGGAGGGCATTAACTATGAGGAGAAGTTGGAGAAACTTGGGTTATTCTCACTGGAACAATGGAGGTTGAGGTGCAACCTTATAGAGGTGTACAAGATTATGAAGGGCATGGACAGACTGGTCAGTCACAAGCTTTTTCCAAGGGTGGAAGCATCAGTTACCAGGGGCCATGTGTTTAAGGTGCAAGGGGTAAGGTTTGAAGGTGATATGTG
This sequence comes from Ginglymostoma cirratum, assembly GCA_024137785.1. Taxonomy (NCBI): domain Eukaryota; kingdom Metazoa; phylum Chordata; class Chondrichthyes; order Orectolobiformes; family Ginglymostomatidae; genus Ginglymostoma; species Ginglymostoma cirratum. The sequence continues at coordinate 9,094,247 of JAHRHZ010000097.1, read as the reverse complement.
AGGCAAGTTTTTATTCACAGAGGGTGGTGGGTTCCGGGAACTCGCTACAGGGAGAGCTAGTGGAAGCAGATACTAAAGTGACATTTAAAAGGCATCTTGACAAATACCTGAATAGGATGGGAATAGGGAGGTACAGTCCCCAGAGGGATCGGGGGTTTTAGTTGTGATGGGCAATATGTTGGTCTGAAGGGACTGTCCCTGTACTGTAATTTTCCTTTCTTTGGTGATACAAATATCTCAGCAATGGGCTCAGGAACCACTTCCCTAGCTTCCCACAGAGTTCTAAGGTATGCCTCATAGAATCCCTACAGTGAGGAAACAGGCCCTTCGGCCCAACATGTCCACACTGACCCTCAGAGCATCCCACCCAGACCCAGCCCCCTATAACCCACCTAATCTACACATCCCTGAACACTTCAGGCAATTTAGCATGGCCAATCCACCTAACCTGCAAATTCTTGAGCTGTGGGAGGAAACTGGAGCACCCAGAGGAAACCCACGCAGACACAGGGAGAATGTGTAAACTTCACACAGTTGCCTGAGGGTGGAACTGAACTTAGGTCCCTGGTGCTGTGAGGCAGCAGTGCTAACCATTGTGCCACCATGCTGCTCCAGGTCCCAGGGATTTATCCACCTTTTTGCATTTTAAGTCATCCAGCACCACCTCCTCTGTAATCTGGACATTTTTCAAGATGTTGCTATTTATTTCCCCCCTTCTCTGTCTTTCATATCCTTTTCCACAGTAAACACTGATGCAAAATACTCATTTAGTGTCTCCCCCACGTCCTGCAGTTCCACACATAGACTGCCTTGCTGATCCTTAAGCAGCCCTATTCTGTCCCTTGGTACTCTTTTATCCTTAATGTATTTGTGAAATCCCTTTGGATTCTCCTTAACCCTATTTGCCAAAGCTATCTCATGTCCCTGTTTTGCCTTCCTGATTTCCGTCTTAAGTATACCCCTATTGCCCTTATACTCTAAGGATTCGCTCAATCTCTGCTGTCTAGACCGGACGTACTTCTGCTTTTTGATCAAAACATCAATTTCTCTCGTCATCTAGCATACTCTACACCTACCAGCCTTGCCCTTCACCCTAATAGGAACATACTGACTCTGGACTCTCGTTTTAACAAGGTGTGTTAGGGAAAATTTTCTGATGAAGGGTCTAGGCCCGAAACGTCAAGTTTTCCTGCTCCTATGATGCTGCTTGGCCTGCTGTGTTCATCCAGCCCCACGCCTTGTTATCTCGGATTCTCCAGCATCTGCAGTACCTTTTATCTCTGGACTCTCGTTTTGTCATTTTTGAAGGCTTCCCATTTTCCAGCCATCCCTTTACCTGCGAACATCCGCCCCCAATCAACTTTTGAAAGTTCTTGCCTAATACCGTCAAAATTGACCTTTCTCCAATTTAGAACTTTTAGATCTGGTCTATCCTTTTCAATCACTGTTTTAAAACTAATAGAACTATAGTCACTAGCCCCAAAGTGCTCCCTGACTGACACCTCAATCACCTGCCTTGCCTAATTTCCCAAGAGTAGGTCAAGTTTTGCACATTCATTTGTAGGTACATTCATATACTGAATCGGAAAATTTTCATGTACACACTTAACAAATTCCTTTCCATCCAAACCCTTAACATTTGGCAGTGCCAGTCTATGGTTGGAAAGTTAAAATCTCCTTCCATAATCACTATTATTCTGACAGATAACTGAGATCTCCTTCCAAGTTTGTTTCTCAATTTCCTGCTAACTATTGGGGGGAGGGGCGCCTGAAGTACAAGCCAATAATGTGATCATCCCTTTCTTATTTCTCAGTTCCACTCCGCTAACTTCCCTGGACATATTTCCAGGAATATCCTCCCTAAGTACAGCCTTAATGTTGTCCCTAATCAAAAAATCCCCCTCCTCTCTTGCCTCCTTTTCTATTCTTCCTATAGCATCTATACCCTAAAACATTAAGCTGCCAGTCCTATCCATCCCTGAGCCACATCTCTGTGATTGCTATGATATCCCAGTCCTATGCCCTCGTTCATCTGTCTTACCTGTTACGCCTCTTGCATTAAATAAATGCAGTTTAATTTCTCAGATCTGTGTTGTTCTCTGCTTTGTTCCTGTCCTGACTGTTTGACTCACTCCTTTTCCCAAATGCATCAGTCTTAGACTGATCTCTTTTCTCACTGTCTCCCTGGCCCCCAGCCCCTCCATCACTAGTTTGTATGGAATGAGCTGCCATAGGAAGTGGTACAATTAGATCATTTAAAAAGTGTCTGGATGGGCACATGAATAGAAGGGTTTCGAGGGATATGGCCAAATGCTGACAAATGGGACTGGATTAATTTAGGATATGTGGCTGATACGGACGCGTTGGACTGAAAAGTCTGTTTTCATGCTGTACAGCTCTATGACTCTATTTTGAGTGGATTTAACGAGCATAATTTCCCTTTTGTAAATCCATGCGACTCTGTCACTATTTTCCAAGTGCTCAGCTATTATATCTTTTATAATGGACTCCAATATTTTCCCACTATTAACATCAAGCAGACAGGTCTGTAATTCTCACTTTCTACCTGCCTCCCTTTTTAGTGGAATTACGTAAGCTACACTTCAATCTGCAGGGACTGTCTCAGAGTCTGTAGAATCTTAGAAGATGATCATCATTGCATCCATTATTTTTGGAGCCACTTCCTTAAGCGCCCTGGGATGTAGATTATCAAACCCTCAGGATTTGTTAGCTGTCAATTACCCCAATACCACTTCCTTTCTTTTACTGATTTTCTTCAGCTCCTCCCGCTCACTCAACCCTGTGTACCCCAGTATTTCTGGTATCCTACTATATCTTTTGTGAATACAGAATTAAAGTTTGTATTTAGTTGGTCAGCCATTTCTTTATTCCCCATTGTAAATTTCTGTTTCTGACTGTATTATTTATCTTCAAACTTTTTCTCTTCACATGCCTACAAGATATCATGCTCCACATGATATCTATGCTCCCTGCAGCCTTCCTCTCCTACTCTATTCCCCCTTCCTTCCTCAATCTCTCTGTACTCTTTTGCTGAATTCTAAACTTCTCCCACTCTGTTGTTTATTCTGGACAATTTGTACACCTTTCTCTTGGATGTAATACTCTCTATAAACTCCCTTGTCAGCCATAGTTTGGCCGCATTTCCTGTTTTACCTTTACGCCAGACAGTAATGAACAATTCCTACAGTTCACCCATGCATAATTTGAATGTTTTTCAAACCAGCTTTCTATCATTATTGAAAGAAATAATGTCCCCCCAGTCTATCATAGCCAAACTTGCACCTCACACCATTGTAATTTCCTCTACTTCGTTGGGGATCTTCATGTCAGAATCAACTACAGCGCTGTGCATCTTGATGAGGAATTTGATCATAATATGGTTGTTCATCCCAAGGGGCCTCACACAACTAGGTTACCTATATACAGCCCCACTAATGTTTTTTTTTACCCTGGTTGTCTCTCAGCTCTACCCATACAGATTCCACAATGTCAGGGCTAATACCCTTCCTCACTATTGTTTTAATTGCCTCTTTGACCAGCAATGCAACTTCACCGTCTTTTCCCTCTTGTTTTTCCCTTCAAAATACTGAATACTTCTGGATATCAATTTCCCATTTTTTCACCCTGCAGCCATGAATCAGTAATCCAAATGATACCATACCCATTTTCATCTACTGCACAATTAATTCATCCACTTTAATGCAAATTTTCAGGCAAGTCCTTTTAACAAAACTTATCCTGTTTCCATTATTTTTCACTGTGGGTCTGTTTGATTTTGGCTCTTGATTTCTCTGCCTATCACTTTCTTTATGTTGCCCTGTCTGCCTTTTATTCTTAACCTAGATTCTGCTTCCTCTGACTTCTGCCATAACTTCCTACCTCCTTGCCATTTTAATTTAAAGCTTCCCCAACCACTCGGGTAAATAGTCCATCCAGGACATCAGACCTGGCCCTGCCAGGTGTATCCTGTTCAGTTTGTTCTTTTCCCACCTCTCCCAAAATCGGTCCCAATGTCCCAGAATCTTGTCCCTTGCACCATCTGTTCAAACATATTTTACTCTGATATATCCTGCTATTTCTACTTTGACTAGCACATGACACTGGTAGTAATCCTGAGATCACCATCTTTGTGGTCCCACTTTTCAACTTACTTCCTAACTTCCTAACTTCCTATATTCTGCTTTTAGGACCTCCTCCTTCTTTTATCTGTATAATTGGTATGTCACTGGTGATCACGCTTTCCATCAGAATGTCCTGTAACCACTCTGAGACATCCTCGACCCAAGCACCATCCTGGAGTCTTGTTTGCAATCACAGAATCCTCTATAACTATTGTATTTCCACTCATTTTACTCCTCCCTGTGCAGCAGAACCAACCTTAGTGCAACCAATTTAGCTGATGATGCTTTCTCCTAACAGACCATTCTCTTAAACAGCATCCAAAGCAGTTTACGAGATAACAAGGTGTGGAGCTGGATGAACACAGCAGGCCAAGCAGCATCATAGGAGCAGGAAAGCTTGACGTTTCGGGCCTAGACCCTTCGTCAGAAATGGGGGAGGGTAAGAGGGTTCTGAAATAAATGGGGAGAGAGGGGGAGGCGGATAGAAGATGGATAGAGGAGAGGATAGGTGGAGAGGAGACAGACAAGTCAAAGAGGCGGGGATGGAGCCAGTAAAGGTGAGTGTAGGTGGGGAGGTAGGGAGGAGATAGGTCAGTCCAGGGAGAACAGACAGGTCAAGGGGGCGGGATGAGGTTGGTAGGTAGGAGATGGGGGTGCGGCTTGAGGTGGGAGGAGGGGATAGGTGAGAGGAAGAACTGGTTAGGGAGGCGGGGATGAGCTGGGCTGGTTTTGGGATGCAGTTGGGGGAGGGGAGATTTTGAAGCTTGTGAAATCCACATTGATACCATTGGGCTGCAGGGTTCCCAGGCTGAATATGAGTTGCTGTTCCTGCAGCCTTCGGGTAGCATCATTGTGGCACTGCAGGAGGCCCAGGATGGACATGTCGTCTGAGGAATGGGAGGGGGAGTTGAAACGGTTCGCGACTGGGAGGTGCAGTTGTTTGTTGCGAAAACTGCAGGAACAGCAACTCATATTCAGCCTGGGAACCCTGCAGCCCAATGGTATCAATGTGGATTTCACAAGCTTCAAAATCTCCCCTCCCCCAACTGCATCCCAAAACCAGCCCAGCTCATCCCCGCCTCCCTAACCAGTTCTTCCTCTCACCTATCCCCTCCTCCCACCTCAAGCCGCACCCCCATCTCCTACCTACCAACCTCATCCCGCCCCCTTGACCTGTCTGTTCTCCCTGGACTGACCTATCTCCTCCCTACCTCCCCACCTACACTCACCTTTACTGGCTCCATCCCCGCCTCTTTGACTTGTCTGTCTCCTCTCCACCTATCCTCTCCTCTATCCATCTTCTATCCGCCTCCCCCTCCCTCCCCATTTATTTCAGAACCCTCTTCCCCTCCCCCATTTCTGACGAAGGGTCTCGGCCCAAAACGTCAAGCTTTCCTGCTCCTATGATGCTGCTTGGCCTGCTGTGTTCATCCAGCTCCACACCTTGTTATCTCGGATTCTCCAGCATCTACAGTACCTATTATCTCTGATCCAAAGCAGTTTATCTGTTTAGAACACAGAACATAGATATAGCAGTTGACCATTTAGTCTGACCTATCATTCAATTAGATCACAGATAAACATCTACCTCAACACCACTTTCCCACATATCCCTTGATGTAATTAGTATCTGTATTAGAAGTTCTCCACCTTCAGCCTGAGTGCTGAGCCAATGATCCATCTCAGCCTTTGCTTGATGCCCCCATCATCATAGACACCAATTTTCAACCAGTTTGACTTATTCCACATGATACCAAAAAACTGCTGAAGGCAGTGGATACTGCAAAGACTATAAACCTTGACAATGTTCCAGTGACAGTAATGAAAAGTAGAGTTCCAGAACCAGCTGCACCCATAGACAAGCTATTCCAATATGGCTACAACAGTGTCATCAATCAACAACATGGAAAATCGCCCAGGTATGTCCTGTACATTAAAAAGCCAGAAAAATCCATCCTGTTCAATTACCGCCCATTAGTCTATTGTTGATCATCTGTCAAGTGATGGAAAGAGTTTTGAATTGTGGTATCATGCTCAGAAATAAACTCACTGATGCTCAGTCTGGGTTCTGCTTGGACTGCCAAGCTCCAGACTGCATTATAGCCTTGGTCCAAACATAGACGAAAGAGCTGAACTCCAGTGCTGAGGTGAGTGTGACTGCCCTCAGCATCAAGGTAACATTTGACTGAGTGTAATATCAAGGAACTCTAGCAAAACTGGATTTGATAACAATTGGGAGAAAGCTTTCCAATGGTTTTGTTTGGTGGAGGTCAATCCTCTCAGACCCAGGACACATTGCATGAGTTCCTCAGGGTAGTGTCCAAGAACCAAGCATCTTAACTGCTTCAATGATCTTCCCGCCGTCATAAGATCAGAGTATGGATAATTGCTGGTGATTGCACAATGTTCAGCAATGTTCACTGAATCACACACTAACAACATTTTGGGGGTGAGCATTGATCAAAAACAGAGTTGGACCAGCCACACACGCACTGTGGCTACGACAGTAGGTCAGAGGCTTGGATTTCTGTGGTGCGTAACTCACCAACTATCTCCCTAAAGACTTGCCATCATCTATAAAGTACAAATTATGAATGTGGTGGAATACTCAATATTTGTCTAAAAGATGCAGCTCTAACGATACAGAAGAGGCTTGGCTCCACTTAGGACAAAGCAACCTGTTTGATTTGCATCCCATCCAATATCTTTGTTATTCACTGCCTGCAGCAACAATACACAGTGGTAGCAAGGTGCCCTGCAGTAACTCATCAAGATTCCTCTGACAGCACCTTCCAAGCTTGTGATCTGGAAGGATAAGAGCTGAAGATGCATGGAACATAACCTGCAAGCTCTCGAACATCCTGACTTGGAACAGTATTGCCATTCCTTTACTACTGCTGAGTCAAAATCCTGAAACTCCCTTCCGACAACTCTGTGAATGTTCCTACACGTTAAGCTCTGTAGCAATTGTAAAAGGAAGCTCAGCACTACCTTCTCCATGGCAACTGGGGACAAGCAGTAAATACTCTTATAGCCAGCAATTACCACACCTCATAAACAAATAATCAAAAAAATGTCAAGTTCTGTCTTGAATATGACGATGAATTATTGAATTTCCACAGTTTCTCAGGTAGAGAACTGCAGAGAATCACCATCCTCTGTGAAGAAATTCCTCCTTATCTCTATCCTCAATGGATTACTTCTCAATCCAAGATTGACTCTCCTTTTATACCCACCAACCTGCAGAATCCTCCTATCTACAATCACCCTGTCATGCAATAAGAATGCCTTTTTCCCACCACTCAACCAATTTCATGTCCCTGTTGTTACTCTTCCTTTTATCTCATAAGCTGTAACTATGCTGGCAAGCCTGTGATATGGCACTTTACAAGCCTTTTGAAAGCGTATCTACACCACATTCACAGACTTATCATCACCAGTCTTCATTATTACTTCATCAAACCACTCAGGCAAGTTAGTTAAACATGATTTTCCCTTAACAAATTCATGCTGCCTTTAGATTATTAATCCACAGTTGTCAATGTGGCTGTTAACTTTGTCCCATATTATAAATGCTAAAAGCATTTACTGAGAGTAACCTGGCCTGTGGTTGCCCATTTTTGTTACAGTTTTGCCTGCTAATCAATTTTACCTTACCGATATGTTCTAATCCTATTAAAACTAATTCTTCACTGATTAATTATTCTTTTTCGGGATTGCTCCTTATCCTTTGCTATAGCCAATCCAAACATTATGATGCAATGGTCTCTTTCCACAGATCAATCTCCTACTGACACCTGATTCACTTGGTCCATCTTATTCATGAAGAATCAGATCCAGTAATTTTTTTCCTCGTTGGACTGAAAAATACTGATTCAGAAAATAAATCCTGAATACATAATAAACTCTTGCCTCCCTCTGCTGTTCACATGATTAGTCTCCAAGTCAATATTTGGATAATTAAATTGGATAGTTCTTTCATCTCATTGAAATTTCCTTACAAGTTTGTTCTTCTATAACTTTCCCACTGGTTCGTGACCACGAACATACTGAGCGATGTAATGATACCTTCATTGTTTCTTCATTATTACTAAATAGATTTTGAAGACATCCCTCTCTCCAGCAAGGTAATAAGCTCTTTAATCAATAGTGCTATCATAATTCTTTCTTTGCTAATTACCTTGTATTCATGATAATACCTACTTCTGCCCTTTTTTTGAGTCAGGGCTCTGTTATTAGATTATATTTTCACATGGCTATATGTGCCTTTAGCTCAGAAACATATTAACCATTTTTCATGCATTCATGCAGATGAATAGTAAATTTAAGATAAACCTTATTAAAATATCATGAATAGATACTTCCTTACAAGAAAGAAAAATTCAAAGGGAGGACCTACCATCTGTGGTAAACTTAAAAGAAACTAAATATAGTATCAAACTTATTGAGAAAACAATTGTGCGAAGGTGAGGAGTAGGTCAGAAGATTGTACAGCATATTAAAATAAAGCAAAAATGTTTAAAAGATTATTAAACAGCAAAAAAGTAAAGTACAAGAGAAAGCTAGCTAGAAATGTGAGATTGCTTTTCCATAAGTATTTTAAAAAGAAAACAGCTAACAAAGTGAGTACTGGTCCTATAGAAAGTGCATCTAGAGAATTAATAACAGAAAATTAGGAGATGGCAGTTGAACAGATATTTTGCGTCGGTCTTGACTATAGAAAATGCAAGCAATATCCCAGAAATAGCTGCAAATCAGGAAATGGAAGGAACTTAAGAAAATTACGTTCACCAGGGAAGTGGTATGAGCAAGTTGTTGGAGTTGCAGTCTGACATGTCCTTGGGCTTCAACTTAGGACTTTAAAATACGTGACCAGTGAAATGAGTGGAGCATTGGTTTTAACTTTCCAAAATTCCCTAGACAGTACAATTCACTAAAATATAAATTATTTATTCAGAAAGGGAAATAGAAACTACAAGCCAGTTAACTTAACATCCTTCGCATGGGAGATGCTAGAAACCATTATTGAAGACATACAGTAGAACTTAAAGTTCAAATTACTTGAGCAAAGCCAATGTGGTTTTGTGAAAGGGAATCACGTTTAACAAAATTTGTTGGAGTTCTTTGAAGACGCTTGCTGTGGATAAAGAGGAACTGGTGGATGTGCTGTACTTAGACCTCCAGAAGAAATTTGATAATGTGCCACATCGAAGGTATTGTAGAAAATAAAAATTCATGGTGTATGGGGTAGCATACTGATATGGATAGAAGTTTGGCTAGCTAACAGGAAACATAGTTAGGCATAAATGGATCATTTTCCAGTTGGCAAGATGTAGCCAGTGGTATACCACAGGAAATTGTGCTGGGTCCTCACCTTTTCACAATGTATATAAATAGTACGGATGAGGGAAACAAAGGTATGGTTGCTAAATTTGCTGATGACGCAAAATATACATGGAAGTAAACTGTGAAGAGGATATGAGGAGTGAGTGCATGAAACAAAGGAATGTAGATCGTTTGAGTGAACCAAGATCTGACAGTGGAGTAATATTCTGGGAAAATCTGAAATTGTCCATTTTGGCAGGAAGACTAAAAAAGCATATGATCTAAACGGTGAGAGATTATTGGGCTCTGAGATGCACAGGCAACTGGATTTCCTAGTGGATGGATCATGAAAGGTACAGCAACTAATTAGTAAAGCCAATAGAATGTTTTCATTTATTGCAAGGGGAACTGAATACAAAAGTAGGGACAGTTATACAGGACATTGGTGAGATCACATTTGAATGTTTACAGTTTTTGTCTCCTTATTTAAGAAAGGATGTAAATGCATTGGAAACAATTCAGAGAAGATGGATTAGATAATACATGGAGTGTGTTGTTCATCTTGTGAGAATGGTTCGGAGAGGCTAGGTTTGTTTGTCTGGAGTTTAGCAGAGCAAGAGGTAACTCTCCAATAATTTGCCGACCACAGAAGTAAGACTAACTGGTCTGTAATTCCTAGGATTATCCCTGTACCCTTTCTTGAACAAGGAAATGACATTTGCCACCCTCCAATCATCTGGTACTACTCCAGTGGACAGTGAGGACACAAAGATTGTCACCAAAGGGGCAGCAATCTCTTCCCTCGCTTCTCGTAGAAATCTTGGGTATAACCTGTCTGGCCCAGGGGACTTATCTATCCTCATGTTTTTCAAAATTTCGAGCACATCCTCCTTCCTAACATCTACGTGTTCAAGCATATCTGCCTGTTTCATGCTGTCCTCACAAACATCCAGGTCCCTCTCACTGGTCAATATTGAAGCAAAGTATTCATTAAGGGCCTCCCCTAACTCCTCTGACTCCAGGCACAATTCCCTCCACTATCCCTGATTGGCCCTAACCTCACTCTGGCCATCCTCTTGTTCCTCACATAAGCATAGAACACCTTGGGGTTTTCCTTGATCTACCTGCCAAGGCTTTTTCATACCCCCTACTAGCTCTCCTTAGTCTTTTCTTCAGTTCCTTCCTGGTTACCTTCGAACCCTCTAGAGCCCTGTCCGATCCTTGCTTCCACAACCTTAAGTATGCTTCCTTCTTCCTCTTGACTAGATGTCCCACATGTCTTGTCATCCAAGGTTCCTTCACCTTCCCATCCCTTCCTTGCCTCAGAGGGGCAAACCTATCCAGTACCCACAGCAACTGCTCCCTGAACAACGTCCACACTTCTGTCATGCATTTTCCGAGAACATCTGTTCCCAACTTATGCTTGGCAGTTCTTGCCTAATAGCATTGTAATTCCCCCTCCCCCAGTTAAATACTTTCCCTTACCATCTGCTCCTATCCCTCTCCATGACTATAGTAAAGGTCAGAGAGTTGTGATCACTATCACCAAAATGCTCTCCCACCGAGAGATCTGACACCTGGCCTGGTTTGTTGCCAAGCACCAAATCCAATATGGCCTCCCCTCTAGTTGGCCTCTTTGTGAACTTTATAAATGACTTGGATGAGGGAGTGGAAGGATGGTTTAGTAAGTTTGCTGAAGACACAAAGGTTTGTGGATTGTGGACAGTGTGGAGGGCTGTTGTAGGTTACAATAGGTCATTGACAGGATGCAGAGCTGGTAAAGAAGTGGCATATGGAATTTAACCCAGAAAAGTGTGAAGTGATTCATTTTGTAAGGTTGAATTTAAATGCAGAATACAGGGTTAATGGCAGGATTCTTGGCAATGTGGAGGAACAGAGGGATCTTGGGATCCATGTCCATAGACGCCTCAAAGTTGCTATCCAAGTTGATAGGGTTGTTAAGAAGGTGTATGATGTGTTGGCTTTCATTGGCAGGGGGATTGAGTTTAAGAGCCGTGAGGTTGTGCTGCAGATCTATAAAACCCTGGTTAGACCACACTTGGAATATTGTGTTCAGTTCTGGTCGCCTCATTACAGGAAGTATGTGGAAACTTTAGAGACGGTGCAGAGGAGATTTACGAGGATGCTGCCTGGACTGGAGGGCAGGTCTTATGAGGAAAGGTTGAGGGAGCTAGGGTTTTTTTCATTGAAGCGAAGAAGGATGAGAGGTGACTTGATAGAGGTGTACAAGATGATGAGTGGCATAGATTGAGTGGATAGCCAAGATGTTTTCCCAGGGTGGAAGTGACTATTACGAGGCGGCATAATTTTAAGGTGATTGGAGGAAGGTCTCAGGGAGATGTCAGAGGTAGGTTCTTTGCATCGAGAGTGGTGGGCATGTGAAATGCGTTGCCGGCAGTGGTAGTGGAGTCAGATACATTAGCGACATTTAAGTGACTCTTGGATAGGCACATAGTGTAATATAGGGTATGCAGGGTAGTTTGATCTTAGTAGGATAATAGGTTGGCACAACATCGTGGGTCGAAGGGCCTGTACTGTACTGTACTGCTCTATGTTCTATGTTCTTTGTAACTTGATTTAAAACAATAAGATCCTGAGGATGTCAAAACAAAAAGAAAACTAAATAAAGATAAGAAACACAGTGGCTCAGTGGTTAGCACTGCTGCCTCAGCACTAGGGACCTGGATTCGATTCCACCTTCGGGTGACTGTCTGTTTAAAGTCTGCGTGGGTTTCCTCTTAGTACTTTGATTTCCTCCCACCGTTTAGAGATATGCAGGTTAGGTGGATTGGCCATGCTAAATTTCCCATAGTGTGCAGGCTATGTGGGTTAGCCATGGGAAATGCAGGGTTTCAAGGATGGGGGGGGCGGTGCTGGTGGGTCTGGATTGGATGCTCTCCACAGGTCAGTGTGGGCCCAAAGGGCCAAATGGCCTGCTTCCACACTGTAAAGATTCTATTTTAAAAAAAGGTTAAATATCATTTCTGGAGTAGAGTAGAGGGCAATGAAATAATTTAATTCACCTCTCCCTCTTGCTCGTGGCACTTCAGATCGCCCTACCATTTGATGAAAGATAGAAAACAAATTACCTATTTTTGATTCTTTTTGTGATGTAAATTATAACCAATTGGATTCTGTTGAATTTGGTTGATTTCTGATCTGAGTCAAGTTTTAATCATCAATATCATCGTCTAGAAAAGTCTCATTCTGCTTTTAATTTTATATCAATAATAATCGTATAGGCATTTTTAAAATTTTGTTTTATAAATATATTGCCCAAACATAATATTTAAATAATTTCATTAGCTTTCATTGATTTTCTATCTTAAACATACAATTACTGCACAAACGCATAATATCCATCTCTTTCTTCCTAAGGAATTGCATGAAATAAAAACTACACAAAGTCAATTCTGGTTATGAAAAATAGAAATGTAATGGGAGATGCTTTTCCCATTACAAGTCCTTGCAACATGTGAATGAAGATGTTTGATTAATGACTGAAATTGAACTCCAATGAAAGACCAACCTTCTCACACATTGTTCAAATACAAAAGTTGATAAATTTATTGAAATATCTGACAATTTGAATAGTTGTGTGCCTTCTGTACAAAGTTTTAAGTCCTCATGTGGTTAAATATTATTATGGCCAGATGACCTCAATAGCAAAGGCTCCTTGAAACAAAGCCACATTATCTGTTGTCCAATACCAACAGCTAATGGTCAACCAGTTTGAATGTTGCATTGGAATCTGGAACTCATCATTGGGACACACTCATTTTGCAGTTTAAGATAAATGAGCCCCATATAAGACAAAACTTAGAGGGAATGTGATAGCATCCCAATTTCCATTAACAAAATTGAAGAGAATTCATAATCAAAAATAGATGTTCACACATATTATATCATGTTTAGTATATTTTGGCTAAAAACACGATACCTCACTGTGACTGAATTGTCTAATTAAGCTGTTGACATAATAAAGGGCAATGCTTGCAATCGCAGATGTTTCATTACTATGCTGGGTAACATCCTCAGTGCAGCCTCCAATGAAGCATAGGCATGTTTTCCCGCCTGGTTTTTAAAACAAGAGTGGCACACAAGCCCACATCAACCCTACGACAACTGCTCACCCGAACTAAAGACCCACTCCCCACCCTGGACAGGACCAGTGTCATCTACAAGATCCCCTGCAGAGACTGTGAGAAACACTACATTGGACAAACAGGAAGGAGACTAACAACAAGGGTACATGAACACCAACTGGCTACAAAAAGACACGACCAATACTCACTCATCTCAATCCACATGGACAAGGAGAACCACCATTTCGACTGGGACAAGACCAAAATCCTGGGACAGGCATGAGAATTCCTAGAAGCCTGGCACACCATGAAGCATGCTATTAATAAAACATAGAACTTGACCCCATATACATTCCACTACGAAGGAAAACTGGAGGTGAGGCAATCCAGCTCAACGGACTCCAGAGTTTAAAAACTCTGAAAATGTTACCCAGCATGGTAACAAAATGTCTGCGATACAAGAAACCAGCTCAGCGAGCCAACCAACATCAACACCCACAACCCGAGCTACAAATCTACTCCAAAACCTTAGAGAATGCTTGCAATGTTACCAGTATGACTGACTGCTTGGTACAAACTCTTGGGAATCTAATTTGGTCTAAATATAAGACTAACTATGAAAATAAATGTATTGAGAGGGAGAAAAAACTATCTTTGAAGTGGCTTATCATTTACATATCATTGCAAAAGGCATAGCTAACTACAAGTTTTCCAGGCCTTTATTTTTGTAATATGATTGACCAGTATCAGAATGTACATTCCTTAAATTACAGCAACTGATTTATTTTTCTCTCACCACCACATTGAGTCTTGAGATTAAGCAAACTTGTTACGAAGTTTGAAACATTGATATACAAGTCTGCAACAAGCTTTGGCCGACATTCAAAATTTTTGTTAAATATCATGAACCCATCTATTTTTAAGATTTGCAATTGAGTTTGGTCCTGTACTTTATAAGCAAATGTTAGAAGGTGGAATAACATTTGATTCCATGTTATTTTACATTACAACTGAAGTAACTTCTAGCCTCAAACAAATCAGACAAAAACAATGAACGATGCATAAATCTCCAATCTCCACAGCTATTCAAACCAAATTTAATAATATAATAACAGATGAGCCAAATAAAGGTCAACAAAAATCTTAGGTGACCGATGACACAGTCACCTACAGGTTAAGAAGTGTGTCTTAGGCAAAAGTTAGCTGCAGCAGACAGGTGCTGGGAGGGGATTGGGGGGAGGGGGAGGTGTGGGGGAAAGGACAACGTCCCGTTTTATACATGCATCCATCCCTGGATTTTATTTAACTGTTTGGAGAGCGAGCAGGTTGACAGAAGTTAGGATGATTAATGCTGGGAGCAGCAAACAAAAGAACAGTAAAGCAATTAAGGGTTATGGTGAGTGGGTGGGTAAGTGGAGCTGAGTCTCAAAAAGATCAGCCATGATTTTATTAAATGGCGGGGCAGGCTTGAGGGGCCAGATGGCCTACTCCTGCTCCTAGTTCTTATGTTCTTAAAAGAACTTAGTGTAGAATGGTGGCTCAGTGGTTAGCACTGCTGCCTCACAGCACCAGGGACCCGGGTTCAATTCCAGCCTCGGGTGTCTGTCTGTGTGGAGGTTGCATGTTCTCCCTGTATCTGTGTGGGTTTCCTCTGGGTGCTCCGGTTTCCTCCCACAGTTCAAGGATGTGCAGGTTAGGTGGATTGCCAATGCTAAATTGCCCATAGTGTTCGGGGGGGTGGGTCTGGGTGGGATGCTCTGAGGTTCAGTGTGGACTTGTTTGGCCGAAGGGCCTGTTTCCACACTGTAGGGATTCTATGATTAATAAAGAACATTGTTTCAAGTGAACTTACTCGGTTATAAATTGATGATGTATTGACAGGGGTAAATGACTTGCATCACACTTCAGCCTTGTCGACAGCAAACTGTGTAACAATGAATTATCAGAGTCCACTCAGTTTTTCTGTATTCTCAGGAGCATTCTACAACATGGTATCCCTTTTATAAATGTGATGATGATGTAACCAGATGTGAATATATCTCAGGGGTATGATATCACAATTGTTTGGATGCAACAATGAAGTACCACTGCCAGAAACATTTTTGACATTTCCATTGCTAATACTGATAGATTAACATAGTGATAAGCTAACTCATCATAGCAAAACACCATGTTCCATTTTGCATACACAATAAATCCTTGGAGTTCAAGAGAACCATAATTGATTGATAACCAAAATTTACTTGGTTGTATGGGGAGGCAATTGTCGAGTGGTATTATCGCTGGACTGTTAATCTAGACACCCAGGTAATGTTCTGGGGATCTGGGTTCAAATCCTGCCACAGCAGATGGTGGAATTTGAATTTAGAACAAAGAACAAAGAACAGGAACAGGCCCTTCGTCCCTCCAAGCCTGCACCAACATGCTGCCTGTCACAACTAATTCCAATTTCCTTCCGGGGACCATATCCGTCTATTCTCATCCTATTCATATATTTGTCAAGACGCCCTTTAAAGGTCACTATAATATCTGCTTCCACTATCTCCTCCCGCAGCGAGTTCCCAGTACCTGCTACCCTCTGTGTAAAAAAGCTTGCCTCGTACATCACCTTTAAATCTTGTCCCTCGCACCTTAAACCTATGGCCCCTGGTAACTGACTGACCCACCGTGGGAGAAAGTTTCTGACTGTCCAGTCTGTCCATGCCCTTCATAATCTTGTACACCTGTATAAGGTTGCCCCTCAACCTCCGTCATTCCAGTGAAAACAGCCCAAGGTTCTCCAACCTCTCCTCATAGCTAATGCCCTCCATACCAGGCAACATCCTGGTAAATCTTTTCTGTACCCTTTCCAAAGCCACCACATCCTTCTGGTAGTGTGGCGACCAGAATTGAACACAATATTCCAAATGCAGCCTTACTAAGGTTCTATAAAGCTGTAACATTAACTGCCAATTTTTAAACTCAGTGCCCCAGCCAATGAAGGCAAGCATGCCATATGCCTTGTTGACTACCTTCTCCAACTGCATTGCCACTTTCAGTGACCTGTGTACCTGTACACCCAGATCCCTCATCCTATCAGTACTTTTAAGGGTTCTGCCATTTACTGTATATTTTCCATCTGGATTAGACCTTCCAAAATGCATTACCTCACATTTTTCCAGATTAAACTCCATCTGCCATCTCTCTGCCCAAGTCACCAACTGATCTATATCCTTCTGTATCTTTTGACGGTCCTCATCGCTACTCGCAATTCCACCAACCTTTGTGTCACCCACAAACTTACTAATCAGACCAGTTACATTTTCCTCCATAGATAACAAGCATGGGGCTGGATGAACACAGCAGGTCAAGCAGCATCATAGGAGCAGGAAAACTTGACGTTTCGGGCCTAAACCCTTCAGCAGAAAATCATTTTCTGATGAAGGGTTTAGG
>JAHRHZ010000097.1:9047268-9076842 GCA_024137785.1 Ginglymostoma cirratum | reverse complement strand
AGTACTCATTTAATCACTCGCCCAGTTCCTCTGGCTCCACACAAATTTCCTTCCCTGTCCTTGAGTGGGATAACCCTCTGCCTGACTACCTTCTTGCTCTTTATATATGTATAAAAAGCCTTGGGATTTTCCTTAATCCTGTTGGCCGATGACTTTTCATGACTCCTTGGAGCGACACGGTGGCCAGTGGTTAGCACTACTACCTCACAGTGCCAGGGACCCGGGTTCGATTCCACCCTCAGGTGACTGTGTGGAGTTTGCACGTTCTCCCCGTGTCTGAGTGGGCTACCTCTGGGTGATCCTGCTTCCTCCCACAGTCCAAAGATGTGCAGATTAGGTGGATTGGCCGTGCTAAATTGCCCGTAGTGTTCAGGGATGTGTAGACTAGGTGAGTTATAGGGGGATGGGTCTGGGAGGGATGCTCTAAGGGTCCGTGTGGACTTGTTGGGCCGAAGGGCCTGTTTCCACACTGTAGGGATTCAAGAAGTAAGTGAACCTTTTAGCCCTCCTGACTCCTTGTTTAAGTTTCTTTTGACTTTCCTTGTATTCCACCCTTGCTTCATGTGTTTCCAGCCTCCTAGTCTTGATAAATGTTTCCTTTTTCTTTTTGATTAGGCTCACAATATCTCTTGTTATCCAACGTTCCCTAAACTTGCCATATTTATTCTTCATCCTTAATGGAATGTGCCGGTCCTGAGTTCCCAGTAAGTTACACTTGAAAGCCTTCCACATACCATATGTTGACTTGGCCTCAAACGTCTGCTTCCAATCTACATTCTTCAGTTCCTGCCTAAATTTGTTGTAATTAGCCTTGCCCCAATTTAGCACCTTCACCTGACAACTACACCTATTGTTATCCATCAGTACCTTAAAGCTTACTGAATTGTGATCACTGTTCCCGAGCTGCTCACCTACTGAGATGTCGACCACCTGGCCAGGCTCATTCCCCGGTACTAGGTCCAGTATGGCCACTTTCCTAGTTGGACTATCCATATACTGTTTCAAGAAGCCCTCCTGGATGATGATGGGATAGTGTAGGGGGATGGGCTTAGATTAGTTCACAGGTCGGCGCAACATCGAGGGCCGAAGGGCTTGTTCTGCGCTGTATTGTTCTACGTTCTATACTCCTTATACACTCCTGCCCATCCGAGCCCCAAGCACTGAGTCCCAGTCAATATATGGGGAGTTAAAATCACCCACGACAACAACCCTGTTACTTTTACATCTTGCCAAAATCTACCTACATATCTGTTCTTCTGCTGGCTGTTGGGAGGCCTACAGTAAACCCCAAACATTACGATTGCACTCTTGCTGTTCCTGAGCTCTACCCTTATTGCTTCGCTGTATGAGCTATCCAAGGTGTCGTTCCACGGTACAGCTGTGATATTCTCCTTAACAAGTAGTACAACTGCCCCACCCCTTTTACATCTCCTTCTATCCTGCCTGAAACATCTGTATCCTGGAACGTTAAGCTGCCAAACCTGTCCTTCCATTAAGCAAGACTCTGTAATAGCAACAACATCATACTAATCCAAGGTCAAAGTTTATCTGCCTTACCTGTTACACTTCTTGCATCAAAACAGATGCACTTCAGTCCACCAGATCCACTTTGAATAGCAAACACACCCTGCCTGCTCTTCCTCTCAGTCTCACTGGCCATATTCTGTAGTTCCCTTGCAGTCCATTCATCTTTGCATTGGTTCCCAACCCCCTACCAAGCTAGTTTAAATGCTCCTGAGTGACACCAGCAAACTTCCCAGCCCAAATATTTGTGTCTCTCTAGTTTAGATGCAACCCATCCTTCTTGTACCGGTCCCACCTGCCCTGGGAGAGATCCTTGGAAGAGAACTGTCACTTCACAACAGCCCGTCCACAAACCACCTTCTGGAAGCAGTGACTGCACTGATGCAGATCTTCCCCACGTCAGCCAATCAGCATCACCACTCTGCTGCCCTCTTTAATTAAAAAATTGTCGATTGTTGGAAAAGCCCATCACGTTCACTCATGTCCTTTAGGCAAGAAAACTGCATTCGTAACCTGGTCTGGCCTATACGTGACTCCAGGCCCACAGCCAAGTGGCTGACACTCAACTGCTCTGTGGGCAATAAATGTTGAATTAATTTTCAAAAATACTTGAAAGAGGATTTCCTAAAAGCTTTTTGATTGGTTTTGAATATCACCCCCGATTCCTCATCAGCAGCATTGTTAAACCATTACCAGAACTTACTGTTTGAACCATTCAATGTAAAAACAGTGATCCAACTGCCATCGTACCTTAAATGTGGCTGTTTCTCACATCACTGGCCATTTAGCACAATGTAAACTTAAACCAAGCTGAGTACTGATGAGTTAGAAACCAACAAGAAATGTCAACCTTAGCATTCATCATCAACTCACTGACATACACATTGCAACACATTTTATTAGAAAGAATTACCTGCTTAGATATAATAAGCCAAGAGGGTTTAACCACAACTTTTGCACTGTTCAAAGACTGGTTTCTCAAGATTAACATTTCAAAACAGACCCCAACTATAGCAAAATATTTTATCGCGAAGGCTGTAAAATTAAAAAGTGCTTCACAACAAAGTCCTAGCTATAACATTGCACACATTCTTAATAATGCTCATGGCATCATTTGCGCCATATCTGGTAGCACAGTCACACATACTGAACAGTTAATTCCCACGCAATAACATGTTGTATTTCTATCGATCATATCTGTTGTGTCCTTAATTCCTACAATTCCTACAAGAACTACAATTTGTAATCCAGTTAATTTGGAGTACATTTCTGAAAGGAACTGATTTTCAAGAATATGTGCAGTTCTTCCAATGAACATCAGGACCATATCACACTGATGCAACTTCAGGGATGCCACCCTGCACCACCGGTACCCTCTGTAAGGTTGTTCTTGTCTGTGACACTGGCACAATTACACTCTCTTTATTTCCAGAGTTTTGACTATTTGAAGTGTTCTTGTCATCCATTTTTTTTTCAGTGTCTGGGCAGTTCTGTACAAAGATGACTCTGTTATATGCTTTCAGCCTTCTCCACAACTGAAAGTAGACTTTACATTGCACATACATGAAGACGAGGCCTCCTGTAAATCCAATGGCAACCACAACCAGTTTTGTCCAAAAAGGCCATTCCAGAGTACCTATTTTTAAAAAAAGCCACATGTTTACACCACATTTATGTTTACTCCTCATGCTTTATTTTCATTTAATCCAAAGTTTTCTTTTCATGTACCATCAGTAAGAAAATGGTAGGATATTGCCAAAGGACATAATAACATTCTTGAGAAAAGCAATTGCACATCCCATTTGTTGTATCAGCATCCAAGCTCAATGCTAGATACTTTTGTGGTTAAAGAAGCAGAATTTGGCAGCATAAAAAGACCCCTGGTCCTATTACTTTGCATCTGTGGCCCTGTTTGAGGACGACATTGTTCTTGCTGTTTGTTGTATATCTATAACTTCTCTGAGTGGGAAATTGCATGAGGAAACTGACTGAATGGCTGACAATTCTGCTGGGATGTTGAAATGATAAACTTGTGGCAGAGTTACCAGCTGATCTAGTTTTTGGGACAGAGGCTCAGTCCTCCTCAAACAGGGCCACAGATGCAAAGTAATAGGACTAGGGGTCTTTTTATGCTGCCAAATTCTGCTTCTTTAACCACAGAAGTATCTAGCATTGAGCTAGGATGCTGATGTAACAAATGGGATGTGCAACTGCTTTTCTCAAGAGCGTCATTATGTCCTTTGGCAACAAGCGAACAGCCAGGGAAGAAGTCAGGAAGTTAACAATCTTGAACGTTGCTAAAAGGAGATTAGAAGCTGAAGCTTTTTGTCTTGCACTGATCAGACTTAGGACAGAAGAAACAACATTATAAAAAGGAGACATTATTGTCTACAAAATTTGAAAAGAATGCAGACTGGACCATAATTGGCATGGGGTTGCGTCAAAAACAATTAACTGTTAATCTCAATTCTCAAACAGGCAGGTAGAATCTGATTGGTCAGAGTATTGCCATGGGAGGTACAGGATTTGGTTGTTTCCATGACCCCCTTTCCTGAAAAAATTGCAATGTATATACAAATTCCTTTTACCTATGTAAAACAGGATGCTAAGTAATTAAGTATGTCACTTCTAGCACACACAAATACATCAGACTGCAAACTTGCCTGATCATTTTAAACTTGTTCCTGGTATAACTCTGAGCCCGCTCGGGAATATTCAATAGCTGAATTGCATCCAATGGTGGATATACTTTTTCTGAGGCTTGCAAGCACAGCACGGCTCGTGATATTTCTTTATTTCAAGTCTATTTTTTGTGTTCTTGTTTTGGTGAGTGCAAGATGAAAA
This sequence comes from Ginglymostoma cirratum, assembly GCA_024137785.1. Lineage (NCBI taxonomy): Eukaryota > Metazoa > Chordata > Chondrichthyes > Orectolobiformes > Ginglymostomatidae > Ginglymostoma > Ginglymostoma cirratum. Next base: position 9,072,474 of record JAHRHZ010000097.1, on the reverse strand, counting down.
GCTTTAACTTCTAATTTCCTTTTTGCAATGTCTATGTTCCATACAACTAAGCAGTTTTTTAAACAATCACTTTTCCGCATTGATGATATTATCATCTCCCTGAGAGATGACGGGAGGCATAAACTAAATTTAGGGTAGGTGGGCTGGAAGAGAAATGGAACGTTATGCTGTTGAAACATATTGAAACATAACATAAAGCTTACAGACCAGCTTCTAGGGTACCACTGGGCTGACACTTCACCATCAGGGTCAGAAACCTAAGTTGGCAACTTCCTAACTTGGCAGATACTGACTTGTAAAACTGACCACCACATGACCTATATTCACTCTGAGTAGGAGAGAACAATATTACAAGGAGCTCACTGACTCTGGGATCAGTTTGAATACATACATAGTGATGGGTGAGTGCTGAAGTGGTTTGGTTAGAAGGTCTGCTTTGGTTCTCTGAGATTCTGTCACAATTGTGTTAAATATTATCAGGCCCTCGAGCCCTCATCCATCACAGTCCTTCACCATGTCATTCACACTCTATGCCATCTCTATGCTCCTATGCCATCTCTTTCTGTTGACGTTATTCCTGGATAGTTTTATTATGAATACTTTTCTGAGGTCCATGATTTATTATTGAATTAGATCAGCAGGAGTTTCTTTACTCAGGTAAGGTTTGTGTTTGTTTTGATTGATTGACATTTTAAAGGTTGTCATAATTATTTGTTATTTGATCTGTTTCTTTCAACTTCTATGACCCAGATTGCAACCTGGTGAGAATGGCAGAAGTGATCAGAAATCCCCAAGTCCTGTCCCTGAACATGGCATCTCCTACATTTACATCAGGGGTGGGAGTGGGACGTGCCATGCTTTGCAAATGAGGTTTTGTGGTCTCTGGCCCTTTAAATAATCAGCTGCTTGCACTCAAATCTGATTTTGGCACCCTGATAGAGTGAAACTCAAAGGGTGCAGATTAGACCTATTCAGAGCAAATCTGCACTTTGTGGAGTAGTTCAGATATCTGTTGGAGATAAGAAACCTCTTTGGATTTGGTACTGGAACATGGCGGATGCAGAAGCCCTTTATAATTCTCAAAAGTACCACAGAATCACAGAATTGTTGCGCTACAAAGAAAGACCATTGGGCATGACTATTTAAATAGAAAAAATGCTCTCTTTGAATGCCTCAATAGAATCTGCCTCAACCAACTTACAGGCAGTGGATTATAGAGTAGAAACCCTCGCCGTATGATAATATTACCTCTCACATCACATTTACTTCTTTTGTAAATCATTTTAAAACTGCGCTCTTGTTCCTAATTGTTCCTAAAGTTTTTCCCTCTTTATCCTGTTCAGACCGCTCAAAATTTTGAAATCTTTGATCCAATCTCCTCTTAGTCTTCTCCTCTCCCAGGAAAATTATCTCACCTTCTCCAATGTTTCTGCATAGCCGAAGCTTCTCATCCCTGGAAACATTTTCATGAACCCCTTCTAGATAGTCTCCTATATGTTCACATGCTTCTTAAACTGTCGTATCTTGGGCTGCACACAATACTCCAGTTGAGTTCCAACTAATGTTATGTACAGATTCAGCAAAACCTCCCCAGTCTTGTAATCAATGTCATTATTAATAGAATGTACGATATCCTACGTGAACTGTTATTTCCACCTGTCTCGCCACCTTTAACTGCATTCCTTCTTTTCATGCATTGCATCTTGTTTAGGTGCCTTTTCAACTCTTGAGTATCAACGGCTTATTCAATATCACTGGCTTATCAGTTTTGGATGCTCCTAGTTTCTCCTTGTAACATCTGGGTAACATCTCTTTCCTTGGTAAAACACAGATGCAGAACATTCATTTAATAGCTCAGCTATGCCCTTGGCCTCCATATATAAATCTCCTTTCGGATCCCTTATTGACCTTGCTCCTCTTTTTATTATTTATGGTCCTGTAGATATTTTGGAATTTCGTATAAAAAAAGCTGCCAGTTCTTTTTCATGATACCTCAGCTTCTTTTATTTGCTCCTCACTTCCCTTCTGAAGATTTTGTTTCCTGCTTGGTTTTCAATTATATTTCCTACCTGACACCCACCAAAAGTGCAGCTATTACTTTATCTTAATTTCTAGCTCCTTTTCTATCAAGAGATTTGTTAGCAGTACCTTTCCCTCTTGAGTGAATATATCTGATTGGAATCAAACCATCTCTTTTTTTGATGGAAGCCTACTATTCAGCTATAGTTTCCCCTCCCAATATTTGGGTCCGGTCAATTTGGTCAGGCTCCATTCTTGCCCCATTGAAACCAGCTTTCCTCTGGTTAATTATTCTTACCCTGGATAGTTCATTATCCTTTTCTACTGCCAACCTAAAACCTGCCACCTAAATCTTCCTCTACTGACCCTTGGTCTACTTGGATCACCTTGTTCCCAAGAACTAAATTTAGTACTGACTTCTTTATTGGATGGAACACATACTGCTGTCGAAAATTCTCTTGAATATAATCTAAGAACATATATACATTGCTTCCCTTACACTACCACCATTCTAGTCTATGTTTGATTAATTAAAGCCCCCCATTGTAACTACTATATAACATTGTTTCTAGATATCCTTTCCACTAGTTGGTGGTCTGGTTTTTAGTTTGAGCTGCCCTTAAACACTCTGACATCCACTTTCTCTGGTACTGCAATACTCTCCTTAACCAGTTTTGCTAACCTTTCTCCTTTTCTGCATCTTTAAATGCATCTGGAGCCAGCCCGCTTCCACAAAAATCTGGCCTATTGTAGTCACTGGCAATGTATAAATGCAGTGACCTCTAAGTGACTTGTTGAAATTTACTACAGACAATGGGAGTCTAGCTTGTTGTTAGAAGAAACAATAAAAGTCCTGCTTTATCTCCTTTGGGAAAGCCTAATGAATTAAGTTTCAGATAGGGGGTTCCAAGGATGGAAATATCATCCCCTGCAAAGCTGCAACCAGTCTGAGACTGGAGGGTCTTCACTATAGGCAACACAACTAGCTTAGAGTTTGCAGCTGCCAGCAATGTACCCACCAAAGGCCCAAAATCAGTGAGGCAACCCGTGACATAGGTGAGTGAAGATGGACGAGATGTTGATGGGAGAGTGAGAAGAGAGGGGTCTAAGAGCAGATGAGTAGTTCTTGGCACAGTGTCTTTGAATAAGCACGCCTCCCACTGCCTGCCACTACCACTCCCTAACCTTGGCGTATTGAGCAGTCGTTACATCTGTTACAGCCAGCACATTTAGACTGCTCCAATTAATAAAATACTTACTGAGAAGTAAAAATAAGAAAGAAATAGTTTATAATTGAAATATCAAGTCCGTTTCATTTAGTTATAATCTTTCTCCATGTGTATTGCAATCAGTGTCTCTCCCATCAGTAAATGATTGATAGCTGTTCTCTGCCTGTCTATTTAAACATTCAAAACAGATTTCTATGTATCATTTGAATAAGTACTTTTTCTAAGAATTTTAGTTTTAGACAAAACATACAAAGCAGAGCTTACTGATTTATGGTTGCAAATGAAGGTTTCTCTGAATGTGGGAGCAAAATAATCTGGTATCTTTTCAGTTACTGTAATGGAGCATGTCACCAGGGAGATCAGTCTGAGGATTGTATCAGAGATAATAGGAACTGCAGATGCTGGAGAATCCGAGGTAACAAGGTGTGGAGCTGGATGAACACAGCAGGTCTAGGCCCGAAACGTCGAGCTTTCCTGCTCTTATGATGCTGCTTGTTCATCCAGCTCCACACCTTGTTATTCTCAGTCTGAGGATTACTTGAAATGCAGTGTTGGGATTACAAATTCAGATCCTGTGCATCAAGAATATTTCTGAACTTTCTGTATCTTTGCACAATCCCTCTCACCAATCTGTTAAAACACTCGAGCTCCCCAATCTTTGCAAAGGGTTCTGTATTTAGTTCAAGCTCTTTGGTTGTTTTGCTCCATTGGGTTGCAAATCCATGAACTTGGAACAATTTTGTTTTAAGTGCAATATGAATGGCATATAAACACTTGGAAGTAATTCACTTTGGTATCACACAAAGTTAATATAAGGACGTCAGACACACTTCCACAACATGATAACTGAATGGATAATTTCTGAGTTGAGTCTCGCATATTAGGAGATCATCATCTCAGGCAATGTGTTATGATATCCTGCTATGCGGACTAGCAGCTGTGATTCCCCATCACCATGGCAAATTTGCACAGCTATCCCTCCATTCCCAAAAAAATTATTCTTACCATTGTCATTACCCTTTTTGATCTCCTCTGCTGTTCGGTCTATCAGGACATACAAAGACCACACAACACATGTGATAGCCACAATGTGGAAGATGACAGAGCAGACAATCTTCCTCCTCTCACTTGTTGAAATCTGCAGCTTTTCCCACTGGGAGAAACAGAAGATAGAGAAAGACAGAAAATGAATCCTGTGGTTAAAGGTAATTTTCTGACTATGCAATGCAATGCTTCAAAATTGCTGGAAAGATGGAATGAATGCTATTAAATGCAGACTTTTCTAATAAATGGTCCATGTTCCATTAGGGGTTCCTAAGTGCTGCTGTTCTTAACACAGAGAAATATGACTGCATTTTGAAATGACCTGCCCTTCCAGATGCTGATCCTCTCTTGTGTTTGCTGCTGTTAAACTCACAAGTAAGAAAAACAATGTGCGATTGGATGAGCAGCAAGCTGCATGATGTGAGTGTTTTCACTCAGACCAAGACCTGAAGTCACAGCCACTAGTGTCTCAGACACAGACTGCAAGGCTTCCAGGGAGGTAGGAATTTTATGAGGAGGGGAAATTAGTGTTAGACAGTGAGAATGACTGGGGAAGTGGAGTGTGTGTTAAGAGTGAGATAGGTGTGTGGGAAGAGTGAGTTACGGAGGGTTGGTGGGTGGTGAGTAAGTGAGTAATGGGAATGGGTTCGTGAGTGAGCGAAAGGGGTGGTGAGTAAGCGAGTGTCAGATGAGTGAATGAGTGACAGGGCTGGCTGCACAAGTGGTTAACTGGATTAGTGGGACACAGCCAGGCACACACTCACTTTTCCTCTTCTCTTCTTCACTCCCCCTCACGCCCACCATGAAGGCTTATCCACAAAGCAGGGACACCACCCACACCCTCCATCTCCTCCAAAACTTCCGATTCCTTGGTCCCCAACACTTCATCTTTACCATGGACGTCCAGTCCCTATATACTTGCATTCCACATGCAGATGGCCTAAAGGCCCTCCGCTTCTTCCTGTCCTGCAGGCCCGACCAGTGCCCCTCCACTGATACCCTTGTCGCTTAGCTGAACTCATCTTCACCCTTAACAACTTCTCCTTCAATTCCTCCTACTTCCTACAGAAAAATGGGGTGGCCATGGGTACCCGCATGGGCCCAAACTATGCCTGCCTCTTTGTAGGATACGTAGAACAATCCCTCTTCCAAAGTTACACTGGCCCTATCCCCCACCTTTTCCTCCGTTATATCGATGACTGTTATCAGTGCTGTCTCCAGTGGTCGGGGTGTGGAATGCATTGCTGCAGAGGGCAGTGGAGTCGGCCTCATTAGGAGCATTTAAGTGGCTATTAAATAGGCATATGGATGATAGTATAAGGTAGGGGTGGAGGTTAGATAGACCTTAGGATTAGGGTAAAAGTTCGGCACAACATCGTGGGCTGAAGGGCCTGTACTGTTCTATGTTCTATGTTCTATCTCAGTAATGGGGAGAACAACTGCCCACAATGAGTGGAAGAAGAAGACAAGACGAGTATGATGCCATAGTTGATCAGGTGAGTTTGTGATGATAGTGTGAGAAAGCTCTCTAAGCCTGTCAGAGAGAAAACCTCTGTACCACATAACAAAAATGACAGTTTTCTAGTATAATTCAGCCCGTGGTATCTACTACTAGGTGTCCCTTTACACATTTAAGTGTTTGTATGTCTGGAAGTCTGTCTGCATTAATTTCGTAACAGCTTAGCCAAGTAATTTGTGTAAACATATTTTCATTAATATAGAAGACAACACGTGTAGTGTTATACACAAGTTACGTTGCTAAAACATCCAAGCTCATAAATTTGCAATGAAAGAAATGGCATGTCAGACCTGAGTGATCAAGGCAAGCAACTGTATATATCTCCTGATTCAATCAAATCAAGAAATAATGTGATGGACAGTGAAAGGACTGTGAGGAAGTATAAATTCAAGTGGGTGAATTGAATGTCAAATTAACTATCAGAAAAGTAAAAGGGAAAGAAATATTACATTACTGTGAAAGAGGGAAACAAAGAGAGAGACAGACAGTAAAGTTAAAAAAAATTGACATTTTAAAAATATTCAGTAATTAAAGCTGAAGAAATGCAAATCCAGATTTGTAATAGTTAATTTTCAGATGCCAGAGGTTGATTGACATTAATTAACTATTATCATAGCAACATCATGACATTCTCTACATTTTAGTACTGAGCCAGACAGTGAGATGCCATTTCTATGAACCTAATGATGGAGTGAAGCCAGATTGAGTGTAACTTTTTGATTTTGAGTTTAGCAGTCATTTGCTCCTCATCTGAAATGTTGCGCCATTCATACTTAAAAGATAGAAGGTATCAATAAGTTCACATTTATTTTAACACACTTTTCATATGTTAGAGTTGATCTTTCTCTGCACCTTCTCTGCAGCTACGCTATATTCTGCATTCTGTTCTATTACCCTGATATACTTATGTAATATATGATATACCTGGTTAGCACACTTAACAATACTTTTCTCTGTATTTCAGTACATGTGACAATAATAAATCAAATAAATCAGTAATTTTTTGGCTGTGCAATGCATTAAAAGCAGTGCAATGCAACAGCTAGTCCCCTTGTACGTGTCTTTTAAATTGACAATATTATTTCAAAATGATACTAAGGCATGGATTTTTATGGCTGAGACAGGTGTCAGGAGTTGCAATTCTCTCCAACTCCATGATCCTGTCTCTATCGTGGACCAGTCAGTTTCAGCAGTGAGGTGAGCTTCGGCTGGAGATGGGCCTTCTGCCCTATGGAGATGACAACGTTCCCCAAGATTGAGGCAGGACAATGCTGATGAGGAAGGTTTTGAGGCCTCTCTCCTTAGTTAAGAACATGGGGTTTGAAAGAATAGATCCAGCAAAGTAAAGGAGATCAGTTTTATGCCTACACACACTCATATCCCTTCACCACAGACCCTTCAAGCATGCAGCCAAATGTTTACATTTGGCCCATTCTGCATTCCTTCAAATACCACAAGAGGTTTAAAAATAATTAAAGCAGAATAATTCATCAGGAAGAACATGACACAATCTTAACCTATGCCAACTCTGACTGTGGGTGACATAGGTATACTTCAGATTGCAGAATTTCTTATGATCTAAAAAGTGTGAAACACTCTTTTAAATCTCTGTTGAAAATCAATGGTCAGTTGTATATCAGGAGGCCTTTCTGATTGTGGGGGTGTTCATGAAAATCATGGGGATCCAAAATGGCTATCTAAAATTGATGCTGGCAACTTTAAAAAGCAGGGCGGCTGGGTGTGACTGCCCATCTTCTCATCCACGCCGATGAGAATCATTGGTGCCAGGAATGGATGTGAGATTTCCAGATCCAGTTTGTGCAGGTCTCCAGGTTCTGTCCCAGTTGGGTTGACGAAAATCTGCCCCATGTGTTATCACATTTTGTGTATGATTCACTCATAATCTAACCTGGTATAGTCCTGAACAGTCCCTACTAAAATATGGAAAACTTGCAGCCAAACATTAATCAACTTACACCTTACAACAAAATTTAAGGATCAATTGGTTGACATTGCTAATATATCATTCTATTACTTATAAATTTCTTCCTACTGCTACACACCAAGAGAGTTGAATTTTCCATTTTTTTCAGTGAGAATGAAAACAATTTATAATCTGATGTTTACAAAATTATTTTCTTTTGCGAAGGAGAATAGTAAATGCCATCTCTGTTACATGCAAACCATCCTCTCAAGTTGGAGAGGTTATTGGAAAAAGAGGTGAGGCAGTTAATCCAAAACAGATTAAAAAAAAGTGAAAGGAAAACTAATTAAGGGACAGATCTAAGTGAGAAAACAAGTACTTCAGTTACTAGGCAACAATATCCACCATTATACATCGGTTGGAATCCTAGGAACAACTGATGTCAAACACTGTGTTGATTCTTTCTGTTTTCATGGAATTTTACAGTAATTCTTTTCAATTTTTAAGTCTCCTTACAGATGGACAGCTAACCTTCTCCCCACATGTCTGTTAGCATCATAAATGGTTGGAACCTGAGTAAGGCTGGTTTCGCACTGGGTTGCATTTTGTATATCCCTTGTGTCACTGGCAGGATGGGATCTCACTGTTATTGGAATTGGTGGCTCAAACACAGTGCTCAGTTATCATTACTATGTTTCGGAATTTTGTTTCAATTTAGAGTAGCAAGGTCAGATAAAAGATTTTTATTAAACTTTACAGTCCATGACATCAGACACTTCCCAATGGCACTGATACAACATAAAGATAATTGCCAACATTTCTTATGACAGCATGCCCAGCCAATAGCAGAGCTGCAACAGTCTAATTCCATTAATTATTCCTCATCTCTCCCAGTGCACTTATACATCTTGGAATTTCTACTTTTTTACAGCCCCTTTGGCTGTTCTGTATTAATGTCAATCATGCTGAATTGAGCAGAAATTTTATGCTGTTAGCCCACATCTTCTGGGAGTTTGGTTGACAGTTTCTAACATACTGCACTTCAGAGTAATTTTCAGACATCACAGAGAAGACACAATTGTCCTTCCTGTTGAATTGCTCTGCTTCTCCCAGCTGAAATATAAATCAAATGAACAAAGGAAATAATAATGGGGAAACTGACACAAAGATTGAGGTAAAAATAAAAGTATGAACATCCTGGAAAAAATAATACTCAAATGAAGAAAATCTTTTGTTGCTGTAAAGTAATTTTTTAATATTAACAGATTTCTCAAGGCATTACTCACCACATAAGCCAGAAATAAAATGTCTCTCTTTCTGTGACTGTTTCTGTACGTGGTTCATTAATTTGTTCTATTGCTCACTCTGTAGTCCCTTCCATCTCCCTCTCTCCCTCTGACAAGCTTTATTTCATCATGTTCATTTCATAGAGTCATTGAGTCATACAGCATGGAAACAGACTCTTTGGTTCAAACAGACTGTGCTAACACTGTTCCTAAACTAAATCACTCCAATCTGCCTTACTTTGGCCCATATCCATCCAAATCTTTCATAATCATGACCTTATCCAAATGTCTTTTAAACGTTGTAACTGTACCTGCATCCATCACTTTTTCTGGCAGTTCATTCCAAACACAAACCACTCTCTGTGTAAAAAAGTTGCCCCTCATGTCCTTCTTAAATTTTTCTCCTCTCACCTTAAAAATATGCCCCCTAGTTTTGAACTCCTCCACCATCTATGTCCTTCATGGTTTTGTAAACTTCAATAAGGTCACCCCTCAACCTCCTATGCTCCAGTGAAAAAAGTCCCAGCCTTTCCAGCCCTTCTTTATAGCTCAAACCCTCCATTCCTGGCAACATCCAGGCAGTTTGATCTTAGAGTAGGATAATAGGTTGGCACAACGATGTGGGCCGAAGGGCCTGTACTGTGCTGTATTGTTCTATATTCTATGTTAAATCTTTTCTGAAACCTCTCCAGTTTTATATGACAGAGTGACCAGAACTTCATATAGTACTCCAGAATAGGCCTTGCCAACATCCTGTACAACCTTCAACATGACATCCCAACAATGAAGGTAAACGTGCGAAATGCCTCCTTAATCACCCTGTATACCTGTGACACAAACTTCAAAGAATTTATGCACCTGAACCACTCGGACTCTGTGTTCTACAACACTACCTAGGGCCTTATCATTAATTATATAAGTCCTGTCCTTGTTTGCATTACCAATACGCAATATCTCACATTTATCCAAACTAAACTCCATCTGCCAATCCTCAGCCCATTGATCCAATTAGTCAAGATCTCTTTGTAATTAATCTTAGATAACCTTCTTCTCTGTCCACTATACCACCAATTTTAGTGTCATCTGCAAACTTGCTAACCATACCTCCCATATTCTAATTCGAGTCATTTATATAAATGACAAACAAAAGTGGATTCAGTACTAATGCCTGTGGAACACTGCTGGTCACAGGCCTCCAGTCTGAAAAACAACCCTCTACCGTCACTCTCTGTCTCCTATCACAAGAAGGCTGCTCACTCTGTAACTTTGTCTTTTCCTCTATCTTTATTTTGATAGGTTTTCGCTGTATATCAATACTATACTTTTTCACTGATTCATTAAATTGGTACCTTTTATATTTTTTAAGCCTTGGTCATATTGCAAGATAAAAGCCTGGCATTTCAGGCCTGACAACATGGTGGGAGCTTGGGTGGGGACAGGATCCTGGGGGTTTGAGGACTGTCTATACAAATGAACAAACAGGAACAGGGTTTAATCTGGGAGTGGATATTCAAAGCCTTTATTTAATTGTGCCCTGAGCTGGTCTTTCTTCAAATTTCAGCTCTGTTTTTCCTGAATAATAGAGTGTGAGCATGGAGCTAATAGGGAGATTTGAGTATCCAAGGAGATTTTGAGAGAGGAAGGTGGAAATTGGGATGCGAACTAGAATGTCCAGCAGTCAGTATCATGGTGCAGCATGCTGGGAGGTGTGCAATGACGGTCAGTTCTTGTTGGAAAAAAAACATACAATGGATCTATCAGTGTGGATCATTTAGGACAGACGACATCCTACATAATGATTCTTCTAACTCTGTAGCTTTTAGAAACAGGAAGAGTAGTGGTTGATGGAAATGCCACTGCTGTAATTTGGTGAGTCTACCTTTCCTCCTATCTGGTCAGCAGTAGCAGACTGCTGGGCCTGAAAACTTAAGGAGTCATGTTTGAAAGTAGGAATTAGAGTGGCACTACATTACAGAAAAAGTTGGGGCTGAGACTGAAGTTTACATTGGTGAAGAGCCTTCAGCGTTCTTTAATACCTAAAGAAAGAGGGAGCAGAGCTACCACCCATAGCATGAATAAATGCAGCAGGTATACTCGGTGCATTTATTATGGTCCTATAAAAGGCATGTAAATGTGGCTAACGTGGAAAAGTAGAGATGTAACGGAGGAGGGAATAGGGCTTTATCATGAGCCAAAACATTTTCAAACGGTTTTTTGACAGTCTGTTTGCGTTAAGGCAAACAGTTTGTGAAAGCTGTACACTCCTGAGTGTGATATTGTAATATTTTGGAATTGTAATATACCATTACACAGAAGGTTTCAGATTTGGGGAATATTATGCCAAAGTGACAGTACAATTCAAGTTTTTTTTGCGATAACAACTCAAAAGTGAGAAATGCCATCTAGTGGTTATGCACTTTACTACATAATGAACAACAGGTCAAAAATCACACTACGCCAGATTATACTCTTAACAGGTTTATTTGAAGACACAAACTTTCGGAGTCTCACTCCTTCTTCAGGTGTCAGTGAGCGGGGTAGCGTTAGATACAGAATTTATAAGCAAAAGATCAAAGGGTCATGGAACTGATGTGGTGTTGAACAAACCTAAGATGCCTGTTAAATCTTTAATCAGTTAGAAAGGATTAATATACAAATTCCCGAATTTCTTTATCCTTTTAAATCCCATTTTAAATCTTTCCACTGTCACCTTAAAACTATGCCCTCCAGTTTTGGCTTCCCCCACCCCAGGGAAAAGACCTTAACAATGCACCCTATCTATGCCTCTCATGATTTTATAAACCTCTAAAAGGTCACCCCTCAGCCTCCAATGCTCCAGGGAAAATAGGCCCAGTCTGTTCAGCCTCTCCCTATAGCTCAAACTCTCCAAACCTGGCAATATCCTTGTAAATCTTTTCTGAAACCTTTCAAGTTTCACAATATCCTTCCTATAACAGTATTCCCATGGTGCCCAAACAATGTCCTATACAGCTGCAACATAACTCCCAACTTCTATACTAATGGGGTGGCACGGTGGCCTCACAGTGCCAGGGACCTGGGTTCAATTCCAGCCCCAGGTGACTGTCTTGTGTGGAGTTTGCACATTCTCCCCATGTCTGCATGGGTTTCCTCCAGGTGCTCCAGTTTCCTCCCACAGTCCAAAGATGTGCAGGTTAGGTGGATTGGCCATGCTAAATTGCCCAGAGTGTTCAGGGGTGTGTGGGTTATAGGGGGATGGGTGTGGGTGGGATGCTCCAAGGGTTGGTGCGGACTTGTTGGGCCGAAGGGCCTGTTTCCACACCGTAGGGATTCTTCTAATAATGCACTGACCAATAAAAGCAAGCATACCAAATGCCTTCTTCATTATCCTATCTACTTATGACTCCACTTTCAATTAACTGTGAACATGCACTCCAAGGTCTCTTCATTCAGCAACACTCACCAGGACCTTACCATTAAGTGCATAAGCCCTGCCCAGATTTGCCTTTACAAAATGCAGAACCTCACATTTATCTAAATTATTCCCCATCTGCCACTTCTCAGCCCATTGACCCATCTGATCAAGATCCCTTTGTACTCTTGAGGTAAAATTCTTCGCTATCCACTACACCTCTAATTTTGGTGTCATCTGCAAGCTTCCTAACCATACCTCCTAAGCTCACATCCAAATCATTTATATAAATGATGAAAAGCAGTGGAGCCAGCACTGATCCATGTGGTACACCGCAGGTCACAGGCCTCCAGTCTGAAAGCAACCCTCCATTATCAACCTCCATCTTCTACCTTCAAGCCAGTTCTGTATCCAAATAGCTATTTCTCCCTGTATTCCATATGATCTAACCTCACCAACCTTGACAAGGAACCTTGTCCAACGCCTTACTGAAGTCTACATAGGTCATGTCCACCACTCTTTCTTCATCAATCCTCCATTACTTCTTCAAATAACTCAATCAAGCTAGTGAGGCACGATATCCTACGCACAAAGCCATGTTGACTATCCCTAATCAGTCCTTGCCTTTCCAAATCCTGTCCCTCAGGATCCCCTCCAACAATCTGCCCACCACAGATGTTAGGGTCACTGATCTACAGTTCCCTGGCTTTCCCTTATTGCCATTCTTAAATAGTGGCACTACGTTAGCCAAACTCCAGTTTTCCAGAACCTCGCCCTGTCGCTATCAATGATACAAATATTTCAGCAAGGCGGCCAGCAATCACTTCCCTAGCTTTCCACAGAGTTCTTCGGTACACTTGATCAGGTCCCAGGGATTTATCCACCTTTCTGCGCATCAAGGCGTTCAGCACCTTCTCCTCTGTAATATGGACATTTTTCAAGATGTCGCTATTTATTTCCCCACGTTCTCTATCTTCCATATCCTTTTCCATAGTAAACACTGATGCAAAACACTTGTTTAGTCTCTCCCCATCTTCTGTGGATCCACATACAGGTGGCCTTGCTGATCTTTAAGGGGCCCTATTCTCTACCTACTTACCCTTTTGTCCTTAATGTATTTGTAGAATCCCTTTAGATTCTCCTTAACCCCATTTACCAAAGCTATCTCATGTCCCTCTTTTTGCCTCCTGATTCTCCTCTTAAGTATACTTCTACTGCCTTTATACTCTTCTAGGGATTCACTCGGTCTCTGCAGTCTATACCTGATATATGCTTCCTTCTTATTCTTAACCAATTCGTAACCAATTGTGGTCAGGATCATTTGCTTAAAATGCATTCAATTTTTTTTATGAAGCATTTGGGTTTTAGAAATCTGGCAATAGGGAGCATCAGAAATGACCTATTACCACATGTTGAGAACTGCAATTGTTATTTTTTCCATTCACTGTTACACAGAGATAGTCAATGAAACAAGAGACCAACTGTTTAGAACTTAAACATTTAGCACCTATGTTAGAAAAGTTGAAATGTTGCATAAGTGGACTGATGTCTTTCAGAGTCATCCAATATTTAAAATACTTGTTCATGGAATGTGGGTGTTAATGGCTAGGCCAGCATTTGTTACCCATTATCACACTGCCCAGAGGGAAGTTAAACATCAACCACATTGCTTTGGAACTGGAGTCACATCTAGGTTAGACCCAGTGAGGATGGCAGATTGCCTTTTCTAAAATATATTAATAAAATCAGATTGGTTACATTTAACTAGTTTTAATTCCAGGCTCTTATTAAATTCAAATTTCAGCATTTGCCATGGTGGGATTAAAACCCATGTATCCAGAAAATGAACCTAGGGTTCTGGATTACTAGCCCAGTGACATTACCATTACACCACCACATGAATGAGGGCTTGGAGTTCAGGACTACAACTCTGAATGCCATAAGCCTCAAATGTTACCACGACAGAACTTCCAAACAAGGAGAGAAAATCCAGTTGAGAATTCCCTCAAAATATTGCGGAGATCACCAGTGTGTTGTTCCATTTCAAGAAGATCCTTACCTCTAAGTCAAACTGACTTTTAGGTTTGTCTTCCTGTCATGCGGGAAATGCTACAGAAAAAACATCTAGGATTAACTGCTATTGGGTTAGAAATCAATGTTATTTTATAGCCTGAAGGGACTATGGCCACAGTGATCTCACAGGGACTTTCCATTGTGCTTCATCAGCATAAGGTGTTGTTGAATCTTCATTGTGCACCTCCTACAATGTCAACATCATAGGATCCCTACAATGTAGCCATTTGGCTAATCGAGTCCATACTAACCCTCTGAAGAACATCCCACTCAGACCCATTCCCTACTCTTGTCACTGCATTTCCCACCCTAGACACTGTGGACAATTTAGCATAGCCCAACCAGCTAACCTGCACATCTCTGGACTGTGGGAGGAAACCAGAACACCCAAAGGAAACGCCATGCTGACACGGGGAGAATGTTCAAACTCCACACAGTCGCCCAAAGCTGGGTCCCTGGCACTGTGAGGCAGCAGTGCTAACCACTGAGCCACTTTCCTTGGTAGTCAGAAACTCAAATTGAATCCAGTACTTCAGATGGCATTTAACCAAGATTCCACACAACTGAAGCATAATTTATTTTGTTTTTTAAATCTTGAGGTAAAGGCCACCATCTCTAATTGTTTTGGTTACTTTTTCTACCTGTACACCAGTTTCAAGCCTCTGAACTGCTCTTGCAGCCACCGTATTTATATTCCTGATAGCATTCAGTTTCTGGTCAATGGTAACAAAAGGATGTTAGAGATTCAGTGATAGCAATGACATTGAAAGTCAACTTGGAGATCGTCATTGCCTGACATTTGTGTACACAAATATTGATTGTGTCTTATTAGCCTAAGCCTGGATATTGTCCAAGCTTTCTGTACATGGACACAGAATACCTCAGTATCTCAGGACTTGCAAAAGTGGAAACATTGTGCAATCATCAGAAGAATCAACTTTTGATCTAATATTGGAAGGAAGGTCTTTGATGAAACAGGTGGAGATGTTGGGCCTAGAACACAATACTGAGGAACTCCTGCAGCCATGTCTTGGGACTGAGATGATTGGCTTTCAACAACCATAACTGTCTTCCTACCTCACAGCTAATTCTCACCTTAAAGTTATCTGAAATTTTGTGTGCTTTGATTTTTGCTTACACTCCTTTTCACAAACTCTTACCAAACACCTTCTAGAAGTCCATTGAGACATCCATAGGTATTCCCTTAGTTGCCATGACAGTGCTGTCTTCGAAAGATTCAAATAGATTGATCAGTGATGACCTACACATCATCTGGTGTCAGGTGGTAGGGTGTTAAGTCACCAGGCAAGTTAAGGTGACAGAGGGGTGGGGATAAGGTACCAACTGGGCAAGGTGACAACCTGCAAGATGGTAAGGGAGGGGTCAAATAAGTGTTTGGGGTAGGTCTGGGTAAGCTGGAGAAATAGGGTCCAGCTGGGATTAGATCCTAGGGCATAGGTTGAGTCTTGCAGTAGAGAGTTTGGGTTCAGAGCAGTGGTGGCAAATCCAGGGTAGCTGGTCATGTCAGGGTTTGAAGGCAGAGCATGGTCTAGAAGAGTTGTAGTTGGTGCTGACTGAGGTACGTATATGAGGTCGGTTAGATGTTTAGATGTTTCAACAGAAATAAGGAGGGAGGTAAAAGAGGTAGGGGAGTGGCATTGCTTATCGAGGATGGTATCACAGCTGCAGAAAAGGAGGTTGTAGAGGAAAGTTTGTCTACTGAGTCAGTATGGGTGGAAGTCAGAAACAGGAAAGGAGCAGTGATTTTATTGGGAGTTTTCTATAGACCCCGCAATAGCAACAGAGACACTGAGAAACAGACTGGGAGGCAGATTTTGGAAATATGCACAAATACTAGGGTTGTTGTCATTAGTGACTTCAACTTTCCTAATATCGACTGGAACCTCCTACGTACAAATAGTTTGGATACAGCAGATCTTGTCAGGTGTGTCCAGGAAGGATTTCTGACTCAATATGTAGATGGGCCATCTAGAGGGGAGGCTATATGGGATTTGGTGCTTGGCAACGAACCAGGCCAGGTGTCATATCTCTCGGGGGGTGAGCATTTCGGTGATAGTGATCACAACTCCCTGACCATTACTATAATCACGGAGAGGGACAGGAGCAGGCAGTATGGGAAAGTATTTAATTGGGGGAGGGGACATTACAATGCTATTAGGCAGGAACTGCAGAACATAAATTGAGAACAGATGTTCTCAGGGAAATTCATGGCAGAAATGTGGATGTTGTTCAGGGAGCACTTGCTACAAATACTTGATAGGTTTGTCCCACTGATGCAAGGAAAGGATGGTAAGGTGAAGGAACCTTGGATGACAAGACATGTGGAACATCTAGTCAAGAGGAAGAAGGAAGCTTACTTAAGGTTGACAAAGCAAAGGTTGGACTGGGCTCTAGAGAATTACAAGGTAGCCATGAAGGAACTGAAGAATGGACTTAAGAGAGCTATAAGGGGCATGAAGAAGCTTTGGCAGCTAGGATTAAGGAAAACCCTAAGGCGTTCTATATTAATGTGAGGAACAAGAGGATGGCCAGAGTAAGGCTATGGCTGATCAGGGATAGTAGAGGTAACTTGTGCCTGGAGTCAGAGGAGGTAAGGGAAATCTTTAATGAATACTTTGCTTCAGTATTCACCAGTGAGAAGGACCTTGTAGTTTGTGAGGACTGCATGAAACAGGCTGATATGCTTGAACAGGCAGATGTTAGGAAGGAGAATGTGCTAGAAATTCTGAAAAACATGAGGATAGATAAATTCTGTGGGCCAGACGGTACATAGCTAAGGTTACTACAGGAAGCGAGAGAAGAGATTGCTGCCCCTTGGCAATGATCTTTGCATCCTCACTGTCCACTGGAGTAGTACCAGATGACTGGAGGGTGGCAAATGTTATTCCCTTGTTCAAGAAAGGGAATAGAGATAATCCTGGGAATTATAGATCAGTCAGCCTTACTTCTGTGGTGGGCAAATTACTGGAGAGGATTCTGATAAATAGTATTTATGATTATTTGGAAAAGCATAGTTTGATTGGAAATAGTCAGCATGACTTTGTGAGGGCGAGGTCATGCCTCACAAGCCTTAATGAATTCTTTGAGGATGTGACAAACATATTAATGAAGGTAGAGCAGTGGATGTAGTGTATATGGATTTTAGCAAGGCATTTGATAA
This sequence comes from Ginglymostoma cirratum, assembly GCA_024137785.1. Taxonomy (NCBI): domain Eukaryota; kingdom Metazoa; phylum Chordata; class Chondrichthyes; order Orectolobiformes; family Ginglymostomatidae; genus Ginglymostoma; species Ginglymostoma cirratum. The sequence continues at coordinate 9,054,808 of JAHRHZ010000097.1, read as the reverse complement.
GGTTCCCAATAGTAGGCTCATTCAGAAAGTAAGGAGGCATGGGATTCAGGGAAACTTGGCTGTCTGGACACAAAATTGGCTGTCCAATAGAAGAGAGAGGGTGAGAGTAGACAGAAAGTATTCAGCCTGCAGCTTGGTGACCAGTGGTGTTCTGCAGGGATCTGTTTTGGGACCTCTGCTCTTTGTGATCTTTATAAGTGACATGGATGAGGATTTGGAAAGGTGTGTTAGTAAGTTTGCCAATGACACGAAGGTTGGTGGAGTTGTGGATAGTGTGGAGGGCTGTTGTAGGTTGCAACGTGACATTGACAGGATGCAGAGCTGGACAAAGAAGTGGCAGATGGAATTCACCCTGGAAAAGTATGAAGTGATTCATTTTGGAAGGGCGAATTTGAATGCAGAATACAGGATTAATGGTGGGATTCTTGGCAGTGTGGAGGAACAAAGGGATCTTGGGGTCCATGTCCATAGATCCCTCAAAGTTACTGCCCAAGTTGATAGGGTTGTTGATAGGCGTATGGCGTGTTGGCTTTCATCGGCAGGGGGATTGAGTTTAAGAGCCGTGGGTTATTTTGCAGCTCTATAAAACCCTGGTTAGACCACACTTGGAATATCGTGTTGAATTCTGGTTGCCTCATTATAGGACGGATGTGGAAGCTTTAGAGAGGGTGCAGAAGAGACTTACCAGGATGCTGCCTGGACCGGAAGACAGGTCTTATGAGGAAGGTTTGAGGGGGCTAGGGCTTTTCTCATTGGAGCGAAGAAGGATGAGAGGTGACTTGATAGAGGTGTACAAGATGATGAGACGTATAGGTAGAGTGGATAGCCAGAGACTTTCTCCCAGGGCGAAAATGACTATTATGAGGGGGCATCATTTTAAGGTGATTGGAGGGAGATGTCAGAGGTAGGTTCTTTACACAGAGGATGGTGGGTGCATGGAATGCACTGCCAGAGGTGGTAATAGAGTCAGATACATTAGGGACATTTAAGTGACTCTTGGATAGGCACATGGATGATAGTAAAATGAACGGTATGCAAGTTAGTTTTGATCTTAGGGTAAGATAATAGGTTGGCACAACAAGGTGGGCCAAAGGGCTGCACTGGACTGTGCTGTATTGTTCTATGTTCTTTGTTATTCAGGAGTTATACTCTGTATTTAATAGTCTAAGTTTTCCTGAGTAACTATTTTACTTAATTTCATTAGAATCACTCGAATTCTCCAATTTTAATGGAAACTTTTGGAGTGTTCCAAGTGTAAAGGAATTACCCTGTGGAAAATTCAATTTTACAGATGGAGAAAAGTGCTCCAGTGTAGAAGGAGGCCATTCAACTCATTATGAGTTTTCACCACCTCATGAAAACTGCTTTATTACCTGGTACCAATCTCCTGCTTTTTCCGCATACTCTTGTACATTATTTTTATATATTTCCTGGATAACTCCTTTGGAGTTTGCTATGATGGGGATTCCACAGGACCCCCATGCACAAGTCCCATCTACGCTGGAATGGTGATGGTCTAGCAAGCAGAAAATTTGCCTCATGTTCTTGATGGAAGATTCCACTAACTTCCCCAGAATTGATAGTTAACAGATGGGCTTGTGGCTTCCTCATTCCCTTCCTAAATAATGGTGTAACATTTAGTTTTAGTTGTTCCCAGATATGGACACCCTAGCCTTCCTCTTCAAATGAATCATGACTGATAGAATGCGTAAAGGTCAAAATTTCCTTCTTTAGAAGGATTGAACATCTTTATCTGTACAAGACTAAAGTGCTATGGATACTGGAAATCTGAGGGCATGCTATAATGTCCGGTGAAGAGTAATGGACCTGCAACACTACTGTTTTTCTTCTCATGCCACTACTGCTAAGTATTTTCAGCATTTTGATTCAAGAATTTCTTGGTCAGATATATTTCCTCCAGCTGGTGTTAAAATATGTAGGCATGCTTTTCTTCCTGTGGCTTCTATTATGCATCACCTTCTCCTGCAGAAGTATGTAATGTAATATGGGAAGGCTGACATGGCTAAATAATCACCAACAAGCTGTGTAATGTGGGTATATGTGACTTCCAGCAGTGGTAAATGCTTGAAGATTAAGTAAAGCATATTAGATATGAGTCTAGACTGGTAGACTGCTCACAGAAACAGAAATAGCTGGAGAAACTCAGCAGGTCCAGTAGCATCTGCAGAGAGAAAGCAGAGGCAATGTTTAGGATCTTTGTTTGTTGTTTTGGTATATTGCTTGTTGGTCAGTGAAGAAACTGTATTGATGGAGCCCAGAGAAAGAGAATAACAGTTGGACAGACAAAAGAATGAGTGAAGGTCAGCCTGGGAGAATGAATTGCTGGGGACTGTTTGTAGGAACAGTCTATGTGAACACAAGGCCTGGCGTGTCAGGGTTGGGGTAAGGACGTGGGAGAAGGTGTTCAGGCCCTAAAATTATTGAACTCTATATTGATTCCAGATGGTTGCAGAGTTTCCAAGTGGAAAATGAGGTGTTGTTCTTCCAGGTTGCGCTGAACTTTGCTGGAATACTTTAATTCAGGTTGTTGTCAGGATCTAAACATGCTACTCACAGCTGGTGGGAGATTATTTCATAAATATTTTTAAAAGCGAGTTGGACAGGTACTTGAACATGTTGAGCTTACAATATATTTGTATAAGCCTAAAGCTCCTAAAGTCCCTGAACTCCTGACATTTCTACAACTTTAGTTCATTGAAACTATGTTCTGTTATTGAGGCAATTAGCCTGACAAATCTTTTAAAGATAGCAGATGGATATAGACTTTGCAGGCCCAAGCAGACAGCCCGTGTGTCTGAAACCTGGACAGTCCCACTGAGGGAACCAGGTGGTGCTCATCAGCTTAGAGAAGATGACGAGAAAGGTCTCAATAGGAAGGAGAGAGATGAGCTTTACGTGGAGATCTGCTCCCTCTCCTCACTGATACAGGGTAGTCAGCTCCAGAACGGGTTTGTAGCCTTAGCATGTGGCTGGGAGGTCACTGCCAGCAGACAGCAGCCAGCCCTGAGAAACCACCCAAATAGGCATCTTGATTATTTAGATTAGCTGCCTGCCTGCCTGCATTTATTGGGCAGGCAATCTGTCTACAACCCCAGTGCTGGGAAACCTCTCCAGTGGTGCTAATACATTGGTGGGTTTTTACCAACATATCTCTGCGCTATTTTAATTGATCCTGTGTCTCCCAACTTGCAATGTGGGCCTTGTTTTGCTGCCTCTCTCAGCCAGTATGTCAGTATACTTTTAAGAGGTATGCTCATTTTCTTACTGTATTATGCTATGTCACCCAAAGGATTTTTCAATGTCATGTCACCCATGCCTAGTTCTTAAGTTACAGGAGATAAAGAAAAGCATTGCCAACTCAGGTGCAAACAGGCTGTTGGAGGCAAAACACACATCAAACTTTAGAAAATGATACCCTTGCTTTCTGATCTGCTGTGATCTCCAGCATTTGTTGTTTTTAGTACAGATTCCAGCATCTACAGTAATTTGGCCCGGCATGCTTATGCCTGTTCAGATGGGTCTGCATCTATACATGTTATACACAAGAGGGCAGCATTATATAATCAAACAACTGAAGAAGGCCAACGGAATTGTTGGTTCAAATCTTCTGATAGGAGAAGAAAGATTTCAGCTGCAGATGTATTTAGAGAAGCACAGGAAGCTTAAGCTTAAGCTTCTGATAGTTGGTTTAACCCTGCTTCGACTGTTCTGTTACTCCCTTTGACAGTGGAATGAGATGCAAAGCCTGCTAGGAGAACAGTCAAAGTAAATCAGCTGCACTGTTAAAATACTCAAACACTATTTTTTAAAATTCTTCTTTTTGTATCTAAGATTCGTACATCAGTACTTTGTACCTAAGGTGGCGCCAAGACAGGCGACATTGTAAACTTTTCACTGTACTCCTATACTTGAGAACATGTGACAATAAAGGATATTCTATTCTACTCTAAATCCTGGTAATGTTCAACCTCCCACACACACAGATCTAGCAACACAGGCAACCTTGGAGTGCTGTGGGTCAGAATTGTATTCAACCACAGTCTGTAATTTCTTGGCCAATATATACTCACTTTACCATTACCATCAAGCTGGGATATCAATTCTAGTTCAAAGAAGAGCATAGGAGGAAACGTTGGGCATACCTAAAACTGAGGTCTCAATCTAGTGTAGCTACAACACAGGACTACACGTATGTCAAATATCTGAAGCAACAATTAGTATACAAAGCTAAGTGATCACAAAACTAACGGATTAGATCTAACCTCTGTACTTCTGCCACATCCAGTCATGAATGGTGACGGACAATAAACGACAGGAGAAGGCGGTTCACATATATCCCTCTTCATAATGATGGAGGAACTGAACAGACCAATGCAAATGATAAAGCTAAAGCATTTGTAACCACCTTCTGCCAGGAGTTCATCTCAGCCTCTTCCTGAGGTCCTCTGCATTGCAGATGCCAGTTTTCAACTAGATTCATAGAATCCCTACAGTGTGAAAACAGGCCCCTCAGCCCAATAAGTCCGCACCAACCCTTACAGCATCCCACCCAGACCCATCCCCCTATAACCCACCTAATCTACACATCCCTGAACACTACAGGCAATTTAGCATGGCCAACCCACCTAGCTTGCACATCTTTGGACTGTGGGAGGAAACCGGAGCACCCGGAGGAAACCATCGCAGACACAGGGAGAATGTGTAAACTCCACACAGTCGCCCAAGGGAGGAATCGAACCCAGGTCCCTGGTGCTGTGAGGTAGCAGTGTAACCACTGTGCCGCCCAACTAATTTGATTCACTCCGTGTATTATCAAGAAATGGCTGAAAACACTGGATATCTCAAATACTCTGAAAACTTTCCAGCAATAGCACTGTTGACTTGTTCTCCAGAACTAGCTGCATCTTTAGCAAGCTGTTCCAGAACAGCTACAACACTGGTATCTACCTGACAATGTCCTCATATTCCAGTCCACAAATGGCAGAACAAATCCAACCTACTCAATTATGCCCATCTGTCCATTCTTAACTATCAGCAATACATTGAAGAGGCACTATTCAGGAATAACATGCTCAGTTTGACTTCGACCTGGGCCACTCAGCTCCTGACCACATTGTAGCTTTGAACTAAATGTAGACTAAAGGGCTGAACTCCAGAAGTGTGGTGATAGTGATTGCCCTTGACATGCCCTTGACCCTTTTACTTAGTGTGGAATCAAGAAGTCCAAGCAAAACTGAGGTCATCATGAATTACGTAACAAGCTCCTCGCCTGGTTGGATTCTTAACTACTGTAAAAAAGGTAAATGTAGATAAACTATCTCAATCCTAATAGCATTGCTGAAGGAAGTCAGGTAATGTCCTACATTCAGCAATTATAAACAAGAGACAATATAACCATTTATATCTAGTGGACTGGAGTATAAGGATGTAGAAGTTATACTGTAGCTATACAAAATCCTGATTAGATCCCACTTGGAGTGTTGTGAGCAGATTTGAGCACCATGCCTTAGGAAGGATATATTAAACTTGGAGGGAGTGCAACATAGGTTTGCAAATATGGTATATGGACTTCAGCGATTAGGCTATGAGGAGAGATTATACAATTTAGCCCTGTTTTCTCCAGAATTTAGAAGGTTAAGAGGTGATCTAATTGAAGTTTTCAAGATACTAACAGAGAAAAGGCAAGATAGATACTAGAACTAGGGGGCATATTCTAATAATTAAGGCCAGACCATTCAGGAGAGATGTTAGGAAGCACTTCTATACACAAAGAGTGGTAGTGGTCTTCCACAAATGGTAGTTGATGCTAGCTCAGCTGTTAACTTTAAATCTGAGAGAGAGAATTTTTTTCTAACCAAAGATATTAAAGGATATGGGTCAAAGGCAATTCAGAGTTGGGCCACTGATCAGCCATGATCTCATTGAATGGCAGAACAGGCTGAAGGGCCTACTCCTGTTCCTATTTTCCAATCTCCCCTTGACAGACAATGGCATTCCCATTGCTGAATCTCCCATCACCAATGTTCTGCGGGTTACAATTGATCAGAAACTGGACTGGATTGGACTGGATATATAAATAGGTGAAATGCAGATAATTAGCAAGTAATTAGAAAAGCTAATAGAATGTTCTCATTTATTGCAAGGGGAACTGAATACAAAATAGAGAGGTTATTCTTCAGCTATACAAAGCACCGGTAAGACCAAATATGGAATACTGACCACAGTACTGGTTTCCTTATTTAAGGAAGAATGTAAAGGCATTGGAAGCAGTTCAGAGAATGTTTGTCGGACTACCATCTGAAATGACAGGGTTCTTTTATAAGGAAAGTTTGGACAAGCTGGGTTTGTGTCCGCTGGAGTTTATACTAGTAAGAGCGACTTATTCGAAACATAACATCTTAAGGGGGCTTGACAGATGAATGTGGATATGATGCTTTCTCCTGTGGGGGAATATAGATCACTGTTTTAAAAATAAGGGGTTGCCCACTTAATACAGAGATAAGATGAAGTTTTCCTCCAAGCAAGTTTTAAGTTTTTGGAACTCTCTTGTTCCTAAGTTTATGTTCACATGTTCAAGATGGTTCCCCATCAAGAGAAATTAGTGATGGACCACATTATTGGCTTAGATCATGACACCATGTCCTGTGAAAGAATTTATAAAAGGTAAACTGGTAGGGAAGGGAAGAAGCAACCTTGACTGAAAAAATACTTATGAAACCGCCATTTATATTCACCTTTAAACTGAACTTGCTCGTAATAGGTGCTTAAGATTATATCTAACATCTAAACTGTTTAAAGCTATTGGTAAACTGCAGGGAGGAACTTAGAACATATTCCATGCAGCATTCTGTGAATTGGCTTTGTTATTTGTATAAAAACTGTAATAACATCAGATTGCATTTCCATTTTTAGATGCAAACCTTTTGGCAAACTCTTCAGTTTTACAAATAAAACCTGGTGGTTAGTTTCTGGAGGGTGTACCTTCCGCAGTGGTTTCAGTTTTGTCTCCATTATGAAGTCATATTTACAGAGTTCGCAGCAGCGCGTGTCAGAACTCTTGATCCACTGGTAGAGACAGGCTTGGTGTACGAAACGTAATGTTCCTGTGCAATGGCAAGGCGTGATGAGTGGACTATCATCATCTCCTTCGCAGTGGCAGATCCTGAATAGAGAAAGAAAAGCCACATATGAGAGCCTAGTGTCTGATGATCCAGTTGTGTCCCTTTATCCGAGGTGCTTGCCCTTAGGACTATTCGCTTCATATGGGTAAAGATCACATTTAAAATTGTACAATGTTTGTTGCAGCAAGTATGCAATAGTTACTTGAATACTTACAGAATTGTGAATATCCAGTGAAATCAGAGGAATTATCACTGAGCCAATTCCACAACTTCATCAGGCTCTTACTCAGATGGTACATGAAAAATGCCACACACACACACATACACACAGACACTCTGCCACAAACACACACACACACTGTCCAACACACACACAGACACACTCTGCCACAAGCAGA
>JAHRHZ010000097.1:8776746-8895360 GCA_024137785.1 Ginglymostoma cirratum | reverse complement strand
ATCAAAATTTCTTCTTCTGACTTGAGCCCAATGATTTTCATCTGATGATGAATCAGAATCATTCCTAGTGAATCCATTTATTTTTACACAAAAAGACCCAGACTGCTTTTCGAGATGATTGGTGTGAACATGCAAATGCTCGCATCTTTCACAGAGTTTTCTTTGCTTTTTAATTCTTCTCTTTGCATCTTTCTTACCAGAATCCCTGCTGTAATTGTTGAGCATCATGACAGGAGTTGAGTATGTGTCACCATCTTCACAACGGGCAGCAGATCTAAGCACAGCATGCAAAGTTGGGAAAGTGGAAAGTAGAGAAGATGAAGGGAGAACATGACAGACATGGCAAAAGAAGTGAAAACAAAATGAATTAGTAATAATATAAACAGTTATCAAATACTAATGAAGCAGAAAAAAATCAAATGAAATATTATGAAGACAAGCTGAGACTCAGACTAGAGATAAACAGACACAAAGAGGTAGATGTGATCCCAAGTGATACATAACCATCAATAATCACTAATGAATTGCCAAGACTCTCATACCTGCAAATATCCTGAGTAGATGGGCTTGCAGATGTACATGACTGGCTCCTGAGACCTGTTCCTATTGGACTACTTGCCTGTAAAAAATAAAGGTATATTAAAGTTAGTATGAATTGTTACTACTAGACCAATTTCAAATAGAAATCAGATTGTACAATCTATGGCAATGAAATGTATGTAAGTGTAATAAAATCATGAGAAGCAGTATATCTATGGCAAGAAGTGTGTACAAATCAGAGAGTTGGATAAATAAATGAGATCAAAAGAATATCTGAGATATTTCATAGACAGTGAAAAGGAAAGGGAAGAATTTCTGGAAATTTAAAAATATATCCTTTTATGATGTGCAAGTTGCAGAAAGGCTTAGTCACCCTGAGGACTGGGTGGTGATCTTTTAATCATTGCATGTAGCAGTCCAAAAAATATGAGTTGCATTTTCGATCACGTTTGAAGGCAGTTAAGATTGAATGTGCAACTGAAGATACGTGGCTGCTAGTCCAGATATAGACAACAGCTTTTCTTCCCTAAAAAACATTCTGAACAGGTATTCAGACAATTCTAAAAGTTCCATGGACCCATTTACCAGTACCAACATTTTGTTTCTTGATTTTTAAAAACTGAATTTCAATTCTCTAACTGCCATTATATGATTTGAATTTGCATTGTTTGGATTATTCATCTAAGATTCTGGGGTATTTCTCCATATGTTTTGATTTCTAATCCTGTCACATTAATCTACATATAACCACAGCCTTCAGTTATAAGACGGACAAGGGTTGGAAGTGAGCTAACAAAAATAATAAAATCATAGAATCCCTACAGTGTGGAACAGGACATTCGGCCCATTGAATCCATGTCAATCCACCAAACAGTATCCCATCCAGATCCATGCCACTACCCAATCCCTGTAACCCTGCACTTCCCATGCACCTCCCTGAGGGTGAGCATTTCCCCATTTAGATAAGGTTTTTCTTATTAAAACTCACATTCAAAGTAGAGAATTTGTTTGAATAGTTAGAACTTGGGAAAAAAGTTAATTCTGAAAGTTGTTCCGTTTGGCCCTAAGCCACAATGTTTGAATTGTTGATTCTGAGCTGGAGATTCCAGACTCAGAATTAAGAACTGTCTTGACATCTTGACAAACTTTGCTCAGCTTCTTCAATGAATTAGCAAATACCTTTATTGATTAAAATATGTCACCTTTGAAAGGAAATTTTGGTCTGACTACTCATCTAATTTATTGATATTTGTGGCTTATAAATTTATTTAATTGCATTGAGTTTGATTCAGACAATATTATTTCATTTTATTTTCTACAACTGGAACCATTTTTGCAATCCTGGAATGAATCAATAAACGGCCAGTGGGACAAGTTTAAAGGTTAACTAAAAACTTATTTTTGATCTAGTCATCATCATAATCAGAAATCATATTACTAGATGTCCCAGGAAGCCTTGTAAGTTTTATAACATAAAACATTGCATTCCTGAAATTTTTAATTTGGAAAACTGTAGGATACGTAAGCCTTTAGAATATTCGTAGCACACTTATTAATATTCCACACCAGAATATATTCTGAAATTTTTGCCACAATGGTTAACTGGCCTCCAACTCAGTGAGCTCCTAAAATTAAGAAGGGACTCTCTCACTACAGAAGATTCGTCAGGAATTTTACTACAATTTCACAGTATCACCATCTTGGCAAACAAATCTGACTATCCTTTTGAACTGGATAACCATGACAGGAATCCAAATTTTTGAAGCGAGTGAGTGAAAAATTCTCCTGTTCCAAGCCAGGTAACACCTCAATATATTCATATTTATGAAATGTATGTAAGTGTAATAAAATCATGAGAAGCAGTATGTCTATGGCAAGAAGTGTGTACATCAGGAAATCTGTAATTTCAAAATTATGAGCTAGATTTTCACCAAGTCAGTTCAGACCCCATTCCTGGATTCCCAACCCCATTCCTAGGTTTTCCAATTTTTACCAGTGGTCTTTACAGGATACAAGCAGTTTCAGGTAGCAAGCTTGCATCTATCAATCCCAACCTGAATGGCTCCATAGTTGATACTTCTTTGCAAATTTTTGTGGACAATCAAATCAACAAGGATTGAATGATTTTCCAGTCTTAGGCGATCTGATCACTTGAGTTGAGGAATCACTTAAGATTACCAAGTACCACTCAACTGAGCAAACAAGTTAATGTCAGGAAGCGAAATAGGTTTCGAGGAGACCCATATCCCAAAATTTAGCAGTTCAGAGGAGCATGTTAGATTTAAAAGCAGAGAGATCACTATATATAAAAAAGAACAGGGAGTCTAGAAGAGCATATATCATTAATCCCAGCTAAGTATTATCAGTATGGCAAGAAAATTGTATGGCCAAAGGGACAGATGCCATTTTTTAAGATGAAGGGTGACTTGCAGGCTGTATGTCATACAAAGAAGTTTCTCCATAGTAAGAAAAAAATGAAGTCTTTGAAAAGTGGCAAGATCCGAGACATAGAAGATATCAGTGATATTGAGATGCCTTTCTTTGGAGAGATCCAGGAACCATGAGGAAGCTACTGGAGTGCTGATATCGTATTGAGGGAAACAAGACATGCTTTAAGTTAGACACAATCATAATAGTTCCCATTCTTTCTCACATTGAACTGTGATTGGAGAAATGTTCTCTTGAACAATTAGGCAAAAAAGTACACAGCCTTGGAGTTAAAGACTTACGGTCATGGGACAACTGAATACCATACTTCAAAATATAGAGAGACAAATCACTGAAACTTTACATGTGATCCCAAAGAGAGTAGTTCACTCTTAAGCAGAAGAGCCAGTACTGACTTGTTTCTCATTTGGGGAGCAGAGCAACTGTAAAGCCAACAAGATCAGTCGAAAAACCTCAGAGGATGAGGTTCCACAGCCATTCACTGTGATAGGAAAACTGAAGACTACAATCACTCTACATCCTGAAATGAAACGAGTGTGTCAGCTTACACCCAGAAAAGTTACTCATCCATTCTTGCCAAAAGTACAGAAGGAACTGACTCTATGTTGAAGAAAGGGTTAATTCAGTTGTGACCAAACTGACAATCTGGTACTTGGGATGGCCCATTACCAAAATCAATGATCTATAATCTGCAAAATTCTTATGCAACTGAACAAAGCAGTTGAATGCACAGTTCATCCTGTGTTGTCTGTGGATGAGAGCATAGCAGAATCAGGAAAGAGCTCAATCTTATAAAGCTAGCTGCAAATAGTGAGATAACAAGATGTAGAGCTGGATGAACACTGCAGGCCAAGCAGCATCAGAGGAGCAGGAAAGCTGACGTTTTGGGTCTGGACCTTTTGGAAGGATTTGATTCAACGGATAATCCTTTGGCATCAAATCAGTGCTAGAAATCTTCCTGAAGATAATGTTAATCATTGTAAAAGGAGTGGATAGAATCATATCACATGGATGAAGTCACAATCCATGGACCTACTCAGACAGCTTAACACAAATACAAAGTGCATTGCAATGCCTCCAGGAAGTAGGACTTTTGCTCAACAAATAGAACAAAGAACAATACAGCACAGGAAAGGGCCCTTTGGCCCATGATGTTGAGCTGAACAATGACGTTAAATTAAACTAATCCCTTCTGCCTGTCCTTGGTCCATATCCCTCCATTCCTTGCCTATTCATGTGCTTATCTAAAAGTCTCTTAAATGCCCCATTCATATCTACCTCTACCACACCCCCTCGCACTGTGTTCCAGATTCCTGTTACTTTCTGTGTAAGAGACTTGTCCGTCATATCTCCTTTGAACTTTCTCCCTTCACCTTAAATGCATGTCCCCTAGTTATACACATTCAATTCCAGGAAAAAGATTGCAAAACTCTATGTTTGCATCTCATAATTTTAACAGATTTCTGTCAGCTCTCCCTTCAGCTTCCGTTGCTCCAGTGAAAACAACATGAGTTTTCTAGCCCCTCCTTATAGGTCAGACCCTCTAATCCAGGCATCATCCTGCTAAATCTCTTCTGCGCTCTTTCCAAAGCCTCCAAATTCTTCCTGTAATGTGGTGACTAGAATTGAACACAATGCTCTAAGTGTGGCCTAACCAAACTCTTATAAAGCTGCAACATGACATCCTGACTCTTACACTCAACTTCCTGACCAATAAAGGCAAGCATGCCATACGCCTTATTTACCAACCTATCTATTTGTTTGCCCACTTTCAGGGAGCTATGGACTTGAACCCCAAGATCCCTCTATACATCAATGCTGTTCAGGGTCCTGCCATTAAGAACATAGAACAGTACAGCACAGTACAGGCCCTTCGGCCCATGATGTTGGGCCGACCTATTATCCTACTGTAAGATCAAACTACCCTGCATACCCTGCATTTTACTATCATCCATGTGCCTATCCAAGAGTCACTTAAATGTCCCTAAGGTTCCTGACTCCACTACCGGCAGCGCATTCCACGCACCCACCACTCTCTGTGTAAAGAACCTACCTCTGACATCTCCCCTATACCTTCCTCCAATCACCTTAAAATTATGCACCCTCATAATAGTCATTTCTGCCCTGGGAAAAAGTCTCTGGCTATCCACTCTATCTTTGCTTCTCATCATCTTGTACATCTCTATCAAGTCACCTCTCATCCTTCTTTGCTTCAATGAAAAAACCCTAGCTCCCTCAACCTTTCCTCATAAGATCTCCTCTACAGTGCAGGCAGCATCCTGGTAAATCTCCTCTGCACCCTCTCTAAAGCTTCCACATCGTTCCTATAATGAGGCAAACAGAACTGAACACAACATTCCAAGTGTAGTCTAACCAGGGTTTTATAGCATAACCTCACAGCTCTTAAACTCAATTCCCCTACCAATGAAAGCTAACACACCATACACCTTCTTAACAACTCTATCAACTTGGGTGGCAACTTTGAGGGATCAATGGACGTGGACCCCAAGATCCCTCTGTTCCTCCACGCTGCCAAGAATCCTACCCTGTATTCTGCATTCAAATTTAACCTTCCAAAATGAATCACTTCACACTTTTCTGGGTTGAATTCCATCTGCCACTTCTTTGCCCTGCATCCTGTCAATGTCCCATTGCAACTTACAACAACCCTCCACACTATCCACAACTCCACCAACCTTTGTGTCATCAGCAGATTTCCTCATCCAAGTCATTTATAAAGATCACAAAGAGCAGAACAGATCGCTGCAAAACACCACTGGTAATCGAACTGTACATTTTTTCCTTAATATGTGACCTCCCAGAGTGCACCACCTCAGATTTACCCGGATTAAACTCAATCTGCCATTTCTCTGCCCATATCTACAACTGATCTATATCCTGCTGTATCCTTTAACAACTTTTTACACTATCCACAACTCCACCGATCTTTGTATCGTCTACAAAGGTAAAATATACTGGCCCAGGCTGTGGCACCTATATCCCACAAAAGAAAAATGTTTAAAAATCACTTTTCACTTACCATTCAGTATGTTACAAATTGTTCAGTTGCATTTCAATTTTCTTTATGACCTCTCACATCTGGTGTGTTTTACCGAGCTTCCAAAACCCTGCACCACCATATGAAATTGGTGTGCCAGTGTAAGGAAGTCTGATCTTTGCTCTCCATTTAGAGTGGTGAACATACCCTCAGCAGTGGTGGGTACTTAGCTGAGTTAAATCACTTGACTGTTTTAAGAGTTCTCATCATTCCAGTTTTGGCTTTTTTTTTAACATTTTGACATTTGACAGCATGGCATTTCTTTGACAGACCCAATGAGACTCTGCACCTTGTGCACACTTCACAACAATCCTAAAGGGCACCTGACATTGAACAAAAATGTCACATGATCATATCCAACGGGATACCTTATCTTTCCAAGAGGGTCCCGTGGCTATCTAAATAAGTGGCTATCTAAATGAAACCACAAGATTCTGACCCCTCTCCTATCAGGTCAAATCTGCACATTTTGGGTTCAGACATCAAAATCACCAAGTGGAGGCAGCTGATTATTTATAGGAATAGCTGTTTCTGGGAACCAAACTCCCACCTCCATCCCTAGCTATCAACCTCCCTCCCATGTCAATGGTTGGCATTTTCCACAGACAGAAATCCACTGTGTCTGCGGCAGGTCTAAGTGTGACCATTCACACATCAAAAAGAATTTCCACACTCGTATGAAAATTCAGCTCATCATCCATTGGATAGAATGACTTCTGGTTCAGGTGGATGCTAAAAATCCCACACCACATTTCAACAAACAACAATCCCAGCAGATATTTGTTCCTCAGCCAATACCACCAAGAAGTTACAGGTCATCCATCTCATTATCATTTTACGGTGTCGAAAATGGCTGCACTATTTTACAATACAAGAGGATGATCATCTGAAATGTTCGTTTGATGCTCTGAAACATTCCTGTGGTGCAATAATAATGAAATATGGAGAGAAAGCAAGTCAGGGGAAAAAAAGCATAATAAAAGAGAGAAGAATAGACAAAGAGAAGAAAGAGAGAAAAGTGATGAAACATTTCATAAAGTTAACTTTATTTTGACCATTGGGGAGGCAATGGCCGATTGGTATTTTTGCTAAACTAGTAATCCAGAGACCAAGCCTAATGTTTTGGAGACACAGATTTGAATTTTACCATGGCAGATGGTGGAATTTGAATTCAATAACAATATGGAATTAAAAGTCTAATGAAGATCATGAAACCATTGCTGATTGTTGGGAGAAATCTGCCTGGCTCACTAATGTCCTTTAGAGAAGGAAACTGCCATCCTTACCTGACCTGGCCTACATATGACTCTAGACTACAGTAACGTACTTGACTATCACTGCCCTCTGGGCCATTAGGGATGGGTAATGAATGCTGGCCACGCCAGTGACCACCCATATTGTCTGAATGATTAAAAAAACTGCCTGAATTAATCTGGTCAGGAGTAGTTTGACATTAGGGCCTGTAAACACATACATAGCAATGGCTAAATTTGAACTATTTTAGCTACTTAATGAATCAGTTAATGATTTTACTTATAAAGCACTGTAAGATTGACTATTTGACTTCTTAAACTGCATTTAATACATTTTTCCTTCAGCAGTGAAGCTGGAGCTTCTCAACATGCAGGAAAATTAATGAAGCCCAGTTACAGAACTAAAGACTGTTAGTAAACAGCAACAAATTCAATTTAAATTGAGCCAAATGTGGATAAGGCAAATTATATCCGCACATGTTTTAGCAAGTGACTGAGGACCAGGGAATGTGAGAACATAAGAAATGGGTCGAGTACACTATTTGGCTCATCAGGTTTGCTGCACCATTCAGGTCTTCTACCTCAACTCTTACTTCCTGTATCACTTCCTTATTCGCTTAATTCTCAAAAATCAAATATTCTCCACCTTGAACGTACCTAATGATCGATCATCCACAACTCTCTCGGCACATGATTCACAATAATTTTAGTAAAGAATTTTTTCTTCATCTCAAGCCCAACTGACTAAAAAGAAAAAAAACACTTTCATTTACATAGCACTTTTTACAATCTGTCTCAAACCACTTTCCAGTCAATGATGTACTCTCAAAGTTCAGTCACTGTTCTAAAGGAAGTCTGGCAGCTAATTTAAGCACAGCAAGCTCGGCTGCACAGATGTGTAGTAATAACCATGTAACTGATCCGGTCATGTTGACTGATTGTTGACCAGACAACAGGAGCAACTCCCAACTCTTTTTGAAATAGAACCATTGCACATTTTACATCTACCTGCAAGGTCAGATGAGACCTTATTTCAAAGTCCCAACAAAAAAGAAGCCATCACTGACAGCACAGTACATGCTCATACCCCACCGGAGTGGCATTGGAATCTACAACATCTATGACAAAGATGACTCAGTGCTACCAGCCAAGCCACAGCTGACATATAATGCAATTAAATCACAGAGTGCATGACAACTAACTACTTACGTTAGTGTTAAGACAATGTATAGAATGCCTCATGAAAGCAAAGCTGAAAGATGACATCTTATGTGTTATCACCAGCTTTGTGAATAATGCAGGCAGTTATTCATTGAAAGCTTATTACTTCACTGATACTGATACAATTTGACAGATTGTTAAAACAATACATTGATCTATTAAAATCAAATTGAACTTATCTACTGTATTTAATACTCAAACATGCCCCATAGGGCCTTTTAAGGAGTTAGAGGGGGCAAGTGTACGGAGGAAGGTCCAGAGCCTAGAAAACTGAGGGCAATGATGAACTGGGAAATGCGTTGAAGGCCCAAGTTAAAGGAAATAATTCCCAGAGGTTGCAAGATTGGGAAACATTATAGTGATAGGGATTGATGGAGAAATCAAAGGATTTGAACATCAGGAATCTTAAAATGAAGCAACAGAAATCAGCGTAGACCAGCAAGTACAGGTGTGATGAACCTTGGAATAAGTTAGAGTACGGGCAGTTAGCTTTTGAATTATTTTAAGTTTTCGAAGAGTGATGCATGGGGCACCGATGGTCAAATCTGAATGTGACAAAAATACAGAAGTTGGTTTCAGTAGCAGATGGACTGACGCAAGGCCAGAGACAGACATATGACACTGTGGGGGTCGAAGTAGTTACTTTTCATGGTGGACAGATTATAGAATCAGAAGTTCAGTTGGGATCAAACAATACACTGATGTCACAAACCATCTAATACAGTGAAAAGTAATGGCCCAAGAGAAGAATAAATTTGGTGACAATAACAAACACCAGTAGCTTTAGCCTTCTTAATATTTTACTGGAGGCAATTTCAGCTCAGAACAAACAAAGGTGCTGACTATACGGAGCCAGCGGAAGCACTGATGGTGTTGGTAGACAGGGTAGAACTGGGTATTGCCAACGTACACATGAACACTGACGGCATCTTCAGATGATATGCCAAAGGTTAACGTGGAGAAAAGGATAGGACCAAGGACAGGTTCCAGGGACAAAGGTACAGGGGTAGGAAAAGAGGCCATGTCAAGTGTACCTGTAGCTATTGTTAAATTTTCATAGAATCCCTACAGTGTGGAAACAGGCCCTTTGGCCCAACAAGTCCACACCAAACCTTGGAGCATCTCACACAGACCCATTCCCCCTATAACCCACCTAATCTACACCTCCCTGAACACCATGGGCAATTTAGCATGGCCAATCCACCTAACCTGTACATCTTTGGACTGTGGGAGGAAACCGGAGCACCCAGAGGAAACCCACACAGACACAGGGAGAATGTGCAAACTCCACACAGACAGTTACCCAAAGCTGGAATTGAACCCAGGTCCCTGGTGCTGTGAGGCAGCAGTGCTAACCACTGTGCCACTGTGCCGTTTTCTGACTGGATGCTTTAAAGCCATTTGGAATTTCTTCTTCCTGCTGGAAGGATGATTGCAATCTTCAATAAAGGAAATAAGTCAAATTAAAAACAACAAGAGCAAAGTATTGCTCTCAACTGTTCAAGTAATTCTTAATTGTTATCTGGAGAAGTCAACCTTCCAGTTCCCACTGTGGCTTCTGATCTACTAGTAGAACAACCGAAATGAATCTTCACAGGATATCACCTTCAGGAAAACTGTGAAGAACAAATCATTTCATTTATAATGGTTTCATTCAGTCTCAATGAGACTTTCAACTCAGTTAATCAAATTGACCTTTGTCTTAGTATTAGTCATGTGGATACTGATCTAAATTCACAAAGATCTTTCCTTTCTTACAATACACATGCTAATAACAGAATTAAGCTAACTACAGATCCCTTGACTGTCAATGTTGATGTCAAACAAGGCATGTCATTGCAACAATACTATTCCCAATCTTACTTGCAGCAATACTGTAGATTAATACTGACAGGCTCTCCTAGGTGGAGCAATCACCAATAACCTGCTCAACCTCAACTGCCTATGGCTAAAATGAAGACAACAACCTATTTGCAATAGCATTACAGTAGTCTTATGATGAACAAGTTACCACTTACTCGGAAGAAGTACCACAATAAGTAGTTGATATATTCCCAAAGGCTAACAAGAACATAGGTATTGTCCTGAACCTCGAGAGAACTTTGGTCTTCTAACAAATCACATCAAATGTATCAAACCTAAATGCCTTCAATTGAGATTCATGGTGACGCATTGAAACTTGTCCCTCACTTTCCACATCTTGGATTCTATTTATCCTAAAACTATGCCATTAAGAAGTGTATAAGCAAATCCATTATGCTAGCCAAGTTTGTGGTACTTGAGTATTCAAAACACATGGGGGCAAGTTTTCCAGGGAATGGCAATCCCAAACACATTGTCCAAATCTGGCATTTCAGACTTAAATAAATACAATTTAAGAGAATTAAGACCAGGCAAAGTGAATTGGAAAATGAGGCTAAGGGATAGGCCAGTAGAGATGCAGTGGACAATATTTAAGCATATATCCCATAACACTCCCGTGAGAAGGGAATAAAACCAGAGTATGATGCACTATTCGTGGCTAAGGACGTGAAAGATAACATCAAATGAAGTGAAAAAGAAATCCACAATTCTGTGAAGAGAATAGGGCAGCACATAGTGGTAATACTACTGGACTAGTAATCCAGAGACTGGGCTATTGTTCTGGGTACATGGGTTCAATTTTCACAATACCAAATGCTAACTGGTGGAAGCTGCATTCCATTAAAAAAATTATGGAATTAAAACTGGCTGAATGGCAACTAATGTAACCACTATTGATTGTGGTAAAATTAATCTGGTTCATTAATATCCATTAGGGAACAAAGTCCGCTATCTTTACCTTGTCTGAGTGACTTGTGTCTCCAAATCCACAGCAATCAGGTTGATTTTCAACTGCTGTCTGAAATGGCATAACAAGCCAACTATCAAACTGCTTGAGAGTAATATGAAAAGAATTAAACTGGACAGACCACTTGACATTGACCTAGGCACCAGAAACAACAACAGCAAACACAGCACTATCAAACTTTTAAACCTTTATCAAAAATTGGGGCTTATGCCAAAATTGGGTGAACTGCCCCAAAGACCAGCCTAGACACAGTAGTAGTCATAGAATCATATCTCACAGATGTTGTCTCAGACACCACCATCACCATCTCTGGGTAAGCAAGACAGAAACACTAGTTATATTGAGAAGGAGCTAACTCTGGCTATCCATGAAGTCTTATGGCCATCAGATCAAACATGGGTAAGGGAATCATCTGCTGTTTAGTATCTACTGCGATCCTCTCACTGATGAATCTGTGCTCCTCCACAGTGAATACCAGTTAGATGATGCACAGAGATGTCACGGAATGAATCTCTGGGTTGTGGACTTGAATGTTTAAAATCAGCCAGTTCTTGAGGAACCCATCAGCACAGATATCAGTCTTCAGCTGATTTTAATTACTCTTTCCCAATGGTCCCTCTAAGCTGCTTAGTTGCACACTTGTGCTGCTGCTCCAAATGCTTTGTCAAAGGCAACTGGCATCAGCACATCATTGCAGTGTTGACTTCTGGTTCCAGAAATCATTGCTGTGCATAGGCCTTGGAAGCCTGCATAGTTGGTAAGAAAGTTAGAGACAGGGAATGCTGTTCCATATGATAGCAAGAAACAATTGGAGGCACTGGATACTGCAAATTCTATGGGCCCTGACAACATTCTGTCAAAAATACTGACTACCTGGCACCAGAACATGCCATGTCTCTAACCAAGCTGTTACAGTGCAGCCACAGCACTGGCATTTACCTGACAATGTGGGAGATTGCCCAATGTGCGCAGTAAGCAGGACAAATTCAGCTCAGTCAATTGCCAAAAGAACTGCAGATGCTGTAAATCAGGAACAAAAACAAAGTTGCTGGAAAAGCTCAGCAGGTCTGGCAGCATCTGTGGAGGAGAACACAGAGTTAATGTTTCGGGTCCAGTGACCCTTCCTCAGTCAATTGCCACCCCATCAGTCTACAGTTGATCATCAGCAAAGAGTAGGAAAGGATGATCAACAGTAATATTAAGTGGAACTTGCGAATGAGTGACTGTAGTTTGGTTCCTACGGGACCATTTTAAATCTGCAAGGGATTGAGGGTTATAGGGAAAAAGCAGGGAAGTGGAGTTGAGGATTATTTGATTTTAGTGATTTGCAGAGCATACTTAATGGACCAAATTGCCTACTTCTTCTCCTATAGCCTACGATTTAGGTATTTAAATGAAAAAGGGTAACTCAAGTGAGCATCAGTCCTCTAGAGTGAGGCTTTCCAAAGAGGGACCAAGGTAAACTTTTGGTATTGCAAGATGTGTGACAGAAAAGGCTGCCATGGAGCTCTCAGTAACTGAGCAACTTTAAATTCTTGCATTTTTACAAACTGTAGGCATGGCTTAGATCACGCAACCTCGGGCCATACCTTGAGTATTGTGTGCAGTTTTGGTCTTCCAGTCTGAGGAAGGACATTCTGCTATTGAGGGAGCCCAGAAAAGGTTCAGCAGGCTGATTACCAGGATGACAGGACTGACATATGCTGAAAGACTGGATTGATTGGGAGACAGTAGGAACTGCCAATGCTGGAGAATCCGAGATAACAAGGTGTAGAGCTGGATGAACACAGCAGGCCAAGCAGCATCAGAGGAGCAGGAAAGCTGACATTTTGGGTCAGACCCTTCTTCAGAAAAAATTTTTTGGTAAGCCATTCAGGGCTGAGTTGAGGAAGAATTTCTTCACTCAGAGTTGTGAACCTGTGAAATTCTCTCCCACAGGAAGCAGTTGGGGACAGCTCATTAGAAAAGATTCAAGAGGGAGCTGGAATGGCCCTTGCAGCTAATGGGATCAAGGGGTATGGGAAGACGGCAGGAATGGGATACTGAGACTGCATGATCATCCATGATTGTATTGAATGGTGGTGCAGGTTTGAAGGGCCAAATGGCCTACTTCCGAACTTTTTCTTTACGTTTCTAAATTTCTATGAAACCTAGAGATGTGATACACTTGAATTTTCACAATGTGCCACATCATAGGTCACACACAAAATAAGAGCTCATGGCATCTGAGGTAATATTTCAGGATGGAAAGGGGAATTGTTAGTTAACAGGAAAAAGGGAGTAGAAATTCTGCCTTGGAGCCCTCAAGATCCTGACTGTTAGGAACTTGAACAGAAGGCTAGGCAGGTCATCTTTCAGTCCCGAGTCCCCAGGACCCGGCAGAAATAACAGAAGAAAATTAATGACTTCATGTTCCTGGTCAAAGTCAGTGAAACATTAAAAAAGGGTACTTCTTGCTCAGTACACCACCTCCTCTCACTCTGGTCAATGCCCCATTCCTCCTTCACTGATGTAGCAGCATTCCTAGCAGTAACATTATCATTCACCTATTCTATTGTAATATCATACATTTCTTCGAGATGCCATCTTATATCCATTCTTCGCACCGCATTCAGCTGTGACAGGGCAAACACAGTGAAGCACAATTTCCAACATTCTCTCTCTTGCAAGACAAGATGAGGAGGAGCAAAGTGGAACCAATGAAGTTAGGTTTACCTTCATCCCTTGATCCTACGGAGATGAAACTTTACATCATTGACTGGCTCTAACAGAACCCATACGATTGAGTTTTACAGCGAGCATTCAAGATGTTTCTACAATACACACAGTCACAGTGTCACGCTCTCCCTCATCCTATCCTGTCTTTTATCATGAAGCTGCAGATGGTCAGGCCATGGACCTTTACACCCCACTCTCACCCCCATCAGTCCAACTTTCTCTTTCTCACTCACTTTCTGCTTTCAGATATTTAAGACCCTTTACTTGATAAGTTGGTGCACCCTTATGAGGAACAGAAAGAGCAGCACCATCATTAGATCTCATACTAAATCACACAAGCTTAAAGACTGACACTACACAAACTCCACAGGTGGGTATTGAGGTGATACCTACACAGAATGAGAAACTAGGCACAAGTAACCCACAGACCAGGTTAAGGATAAGGAGAGCTTATGTTCCAGCTCGCCGGAGGGCAAAACCACAGATAAGGTTGCTATAGGTGACTCCTTTGAAGATTTACATGGGGTGTCACCAAGGACAATGCTGATCAGGAGTGTAGATTTCAAGAAGAGTGAATAGATACGAGTTTGGTGAGTGGTGATTTTAAAGAATCAATATTTTGCTAAAAATTTGGCCTGGCCTACAGCTCTCATTTGACTGGAATTTAATGAGGTAAAGAAGTAAAGTAAGTTTTTTCCAGCCTTAGGGAGGTTAAACAAGCTCTGCTGGAGAGTAGTTGATTATATAATTAGGTAAACCAGTCAAATGTAGTTGCCACTGTTCAGCTCCAAAGAGTATTAAACATAGGGATGAGGGCTAGAAATAGGAATATAGGACAGACGAATGCATGGCTCAACAGTTGATGCAAGATGGTGGCTTTCAGATTCTTGGAGCACTGGGACCATTTTTGGGAAAGATAGGACATGTACAAATGGGACAGGCTGTACCTGAAACACACTGGGACCAACATCTTTGAAGGTAGGTTGACAAGTCTGTTGGGAGGGGTTGAAAGTCACATGACACAAGGTTATAATCCAACAGGTTTAGTTAAAATCACAAGATTTCTATGCACTGCCCTTCAGGTGAAGTGAAGAGAAGCACATAGGCACAGAATTTATAGGCAGAGAGATCCAAAGGTAGTACAAATGGTGTGAGTGGAGTTTCAACAGGCTGAATAACAAATCTCTGCAGGTGATCAGAAGTGCCAAACAGTGTGAGTAAAGTGCCAAGAGCTGAATAGAAAGTGAAGGGATGACCTGATGACCTGATTACTTGACGCAGAGAAATAATTACAAAAAAAATATAAAAAAGTAAGAGGGTGCTGGATCTTAAGATCTTAGGATAATTATTCACAGGTCTCTGAAGTCGGCAGAGCATATGAATAGGATAGTTAAGAAGGCATACATAACACTTGCTTTTAGCAGTCGTGGCAAAGAGTATAAGAAGAACGAGGTAATGTTGGAGTTGTATAGAGCACTGGTTAGGCCACAGCTGGAGACCTGTGTTCTGGTCACCTCACTAGAGGAAGGATGTGATAGCACTAGAGGGGATGCAGAGGAGGTTAACCAGCATGTTGCCTTGGATGGAGAACCTGAGCTATAAGGAGAGACTAGATAGGCTTGGATTGTTTTCTTTAGTGCAGCAAAGAGTGAGGGGAGACATGATTGAGGTTTCTAAAATTATGAGGGGTATAGACAGGATGAATAGACAGAAGTTATTCCCCTTGATCCCTCAATAAATCACAAGGGGGCACAATTTTAGAGTAAGGGGCAAGAGGTTCACAAAGAATTTGAGAAAATAACCTTTTCACTCAGAGGGTGGTGGGAATCGCTGGAAACCCGGAGAACAGATTTTTAGCAAAGTTAGCCTTTAAAAAATATTTGGATGAGCATTTGAAATATGATAACATATAACATAAGGGACAAGTGCAATAAATTGGGATTAGTGCGTCATTAGTGGTAGTTATGTTACTGCAGACCTGATGGTCTGAAGGGCCTTTTCTGCAATGTATGAATTTATGACTCTGATTCTTGTGGTGTAGTGGTAGTGTCCCTACTCCTGATCCAGGAGGACAGGTTCAAGTCTCACCTGCTCCAGAGGTGTGTAGTAACATTTCTGAAATGGTTGATTAGAAAATAAGGTACTTTTTTTTAAAAAATGCAGAATCATAGCATCATACAGCATGGAAACAGACCCTTCGGTCCAACCAGTCTACACTGCCCATGTTCCCAAATTAAACTAGTCCCACTGTCTGCCCACAGTCAAACCCTTCCACCCCCAAAACCTTTCCTATTCATGAACTTATCCAGATGTCTTTTAGATGTCAGTGAAGTTTGCTAGCAGAGAACAGATCTTCAGCAGGGTTAGCAGATACGAGTTTGGTGAATGGGGAAATATTGCTCTTTATCTATTTTTTTCACCCTCCAGTATTTTATTCCTAACACATTGCATCAGAAGAATCTGGTTAGTGAATCGCTGGTAAGCTATGCAACATCTAATGTATTATCATAAAAGTTAAAATATGGAAAGGCAGCTTGTCAGAATGGAATGTATCCATAGCATGTGAGAAGACATGGACACATCATGTGTTCAGATAAACATATCTGGCGGAAGCATCACTGACTACAAGCCTGAGCTCTGTGTTTCAGATCTTGACGGACAGCTCGAGTCACTGTGGTGAATCTGCAAGGCAGAAAACTGTGTGGGTTACACATTTCGTAAGATGGTCACACTGCAGTTTAGAGGCAGAGAGGGAATAGGTGACCACCAGGTAATCTAAGAGAAACAGGAAGACAATGTGCCCTGAGAGGATCTTGCTCATTAACTAGTTTTCCAGTTTGGATACTGGTGAGGAGAATGGCTCCTTAGAGAGGCACAGTCAGAGCCAAGTCCATGATATTGCAAGTAAATCAGCTGCTTATGAAGGGAGGAAAATGATTGGCAAAACAGTTGTGATAAGGTATTCTTTATTTAGGCAAACAGGTGTGTGTTTCTTTGGCCATAAATATTATTCTACAATGAGACATTGCCTCCATGATGCGAGAGCCAAGGATGTTACTAGGGTCTGCACAACATTGTTCGCAGGGAGGATGAACAACTAGAGGTCATGGCTAATACTGATTCTATTAACATAGGTAAGAAGGGGAATAAAGTCCTGAAAGTAGATCTTAGGGAGCTAGAAAGGAAATTAAAGAACTGAACCTCAAAAGTAGAATGTTAGAATTACTCCAAGTGTCACGTGCCAGTAAACATAGGAAGAGGAGAAGTGAGTGATTCAACACAAGGCTAGTGAAATGATGTAGGAGGGAGGGCATTCTGTGGGACAGAAGTTTTGGCAGGGTTCTAGGGCAGGTGGACTAGTGCAAGATGGACAGGATGCATCTTAGCAGGACCAGGAACAAAACTCTTAGAGGGAACTTTGCTATTACTATGAGGAAGGTTTAAATTAGATTAGCAGGGAAACGGAAAACTAACAGGAAGCTCAGATTGGAAAGAAACAAAACTCGTAACAGACAAAGCAAAGGCAAGCATTAAAAGTGGGTCAAATGGTAGAATGATGATAAAAAGGCAGAATTAATGGCAATGTATCTCAATGCATACAGCATTCTCAACAACGTTGATGATTTGAAGGCATACATTCAATAAATGAGTGTGATTTTATTGTCATTATCAAATTAAAGATACCAGTTGACCAATAGAGGGAGCTGAATATTTTTCAGTTAAGTAAGATAGTTTAGAAAAAATAGAGTTAAGGTGAAGGTAGCATTCTTAACAAGGGACAAGATCAACACATTCGTACAGTGAATCTAAGATTGAAGGATCAAACCGTGAAATCATTTTGCATCAAGCTTAGGAAAAGGGGCAGCTTCGGAAAAGGGGCAGCCAAGATTGATGGCAATGTCTTTAGGCCACCAAACAGTAGTACAGCAATCTTTCTTTTAACTGACACCTTAGGAACTGGCACTCTCGATTGACCTGCAAAAGTCATATCCCTGAAACACTAGAAGTTTTTACTGTATTATCGGGATCTCCATGATGTCCGAGTAGTCAGTTGAGGGTACAAATGAGAATGCCCTCTTCGGGAAAGTTTTCCTTAAGGCAAAGTTGCTTATTATTAAACTAATTTAAGCTGTAAATAAAGTATAACTGTATGTATATACCAGCTGCATTATGTTTCTGTTATTTAGTGCATGTTTATATGACCTCTTGATCAACCTGAATATTTGATCAACCAGCACATCCTATAGATGCTGATTAATAAATATTTGCTGTAGTTACATTTCAAAGAATCATAGAATCCCTATGGTGTGGAAACAGGCCATTCGGCCCAACAATTCCACACCAACCCTCCAAAGAACATCCCATCCAGACCCATTCCCCTATCCCTGCATTTCCCATGTCTAACCCACCTAAACATCCCTGGACACTATGGGCAATTTAGCATAGCCAATCTACCTACCCTGACATCTTTGGACTGTGGGAGGAAACCGGAACACCCGGTGGAAGCCCACACAGACTTATGGGGCCATATGTAGTTCTAAAGTAACAATAGGTGACTTTAATTTACACAGAGTGGGTAAACATAATCAGTACTGACACTGTGGAAGATGAATTCCTGAAATGTTATAGTTGGGTTTCTGGAGAAATATGTTACAAAGAAACTAGGAATTGGGTTATTTTAGATTCAGTAATAAATAATGAGAAAAGACTAAGTAATAACATTGCTGTAAAGGAGCCTTTGGGAAATATTACCATAATATGATAGAAATTCATGTTAAGTTCTAATGTGATATTGTTCACTCGGAAACTAGGATCTTAAACTTAAACAGGGGTAACTTCGAAGGTATGAGGGACAAGTAGATTGGGAAAATATATGAAAAGACTGGACATATATATTCAATGGCTGGTATTTGAAGAAGTACTGTATGGTGTCCAACAGATATACATTCCTCTAAGGCACAATCACTTGATTGCTAATAAACGAAGTTAAATATTGCACTAGATCGAAGGAAGTACAAGAATGCAAGTAGCAGTAAACCTGAGGATTAGAAGTAATTTAGAAAGTAGCAAAGAAAATGACGGAGAGAATGTAATGAAGAAACCTGTGAAACTGAGGAAGTGAAAGGAATTAGCATTAATAAAGATGTTGTCCTTGAAAATTAACTGGCTTAGAGGTTGATAACTGAACCAGAGGAATTGGTGTTGGTGGTAATGGATGGATTGGTGCTTATCTTACAAAATTTAATAGATTCAGAAAATGTTTCTTAAGAAATGAGGGGGAATAGGGATTGGGATTAATATACTAGTATGAATGGAGAATTGGTAAACCGACAATGTAAACAGTCAGAATAAACAGGTCACTTTCAGACTGTAAAGCCGATATTAGTGCAGAACCACATGGACCTGTTCTAGGGCCACAGTTATTACAATTTATATGAATAGTTGGATGTGGGGACCAATTGTAATATTTCTAAAACTTGCTGATCACATAAACAGTTGGGAATGTAACATGTGACAAAGAAGCAAGGGGGCTTCAAGCAGACTTAGACAGACTAAGATGCACTGCAGAACTTCACAAAAGATTATTAGTCTGCACCTTGCGAACACAAGGCCACTTTCATTTCAAAGTACAAGGGCAGGAGATGCATGGAACATCACCACCTACAAGTTCCTCTCCAAGCCAGTCACTTGGAAATATATCGTTTCACTGTTGCTGGGTCAAAATCGTAGAATTCCCTCCCTAAGGGCATTGTGGCTTAAACCACAGGAGGTGGACTGCAGCAGTTCAAGAAGGCAGCTCACCACCACCTTCTCAAGGGCAACTAGTGAAAGAGAATAAATGGTGGCTAGCCAGCAACACCCACATTTTAGGGGTGAATAAAAGAAGTGAAAAAAAGAACATAGCAAATGAAAAATAATGAGAAAATGCAAAATTATCTATTACGATAGAGAAGAATCCAAAAGGGTGGAATACTCCTTGAACAGTGAGTGTTGGTGTTCAAAGGAACCTTGGTGTCCTTGTTTGGGAGTCATTAAGAACTAGTTTGCAGAGTCAACCAGGAAGGCAAATGGCACGTTGGCCTTCACCACAAGTGAATTTGAGTGCAGAAGTAAAAATGTCTTTCTTAGTTATATAGAGCTGTGATGAGACTACATCTAGAGCACTGAAGTTTTGATTTCTAAGGCAGGATATTCTTGCCACAGAGGAAGCGTATGGAGGTTCACCAGGCTAATCCTAAAGAAGGTACAACTGTTGTATATACAACACAGAACAGTACAACACAGGAACAGGCACTTTGGCCCACCATCTCTGTGCCAACCATGATGCTATTCTAAACTAATTCCATCTGCCTGCACATGGTCCATATTCCTCTATTCTCTGCCTATTCATGTGTCGCTTCTTAAACTTTGCTAAAGTTTCTGCTTCCACCACCTCCCCTGGAAGTGCACTGCAGTCTCTGCGTAAAAAAATACTTTCCTTGCACATTTCCTTTAAACTTTTCCCCCTCTCACCTTAAAACTATGTCCCCTACTACTTGACATTTCAACCTTGGGAAAAAGACTCTGACTATCCACCCTATCCATGCCTCTCGATTTTATATTCATCTATCAGGTCACCTCTCAGCTTCACTGCACTCCAGCAAAAACAATCCAAGCTAGTCCAACCTCTCCGGAAAGCTAATACACTTCAATCCAGGCAAAATCCAGGTAAGTCTCGTCCACAGCTTCTTCAAAGCCTCCACATTCTTCCTGTAGTGCAGAAACCAGACAGCATACTGTAATCCAAATGTGGCCTGACTAAAATCTCATACAGTTTTTTTTTAAATTCACTTGTGGGATGTGGGTGTCGCTAGCTGACCAGCATTTCTTGCCCATCCCTGGTTGCCCTTGAGAAGGTGGTGGTGAGCTGCCTTCTTGAACCGCTACAATCCACCTGCTATGGGTTGGCCCACAATGCCATTAGGGAGAGAATTCCAACAATTGACCCAGCGACAGTGAAGGAACGGCAATATATTTCCAAATCAAGATGGCGAGTGGCTTGGAGGGGAACTTGGAGGTGGTGGTGTTCCCATATGTCAGCTGCCCTTGTCCTTCTAGATGGAAGTGGTCGTGGATTTGGAAAGTGCTGCCTGAGGATCTTTGGTGAATTTCTTATATTTACCGTTTTATATTGCCACACCGCTGCTACTGAGCATTGGTGGTGGAGGGAGTGGACGCAGTGCCAATCAAGCTGGCTGCTTTGTCCTGGATGGTAACAAGCTTCATGAGTGTTGTTAGGGCTGCACTCAGCTAGGCAAGTGGGCAGTATTCCATCACACTCCTGACTTGTGACTTATAGATGGTGGACAAGCTTTAAGGAGTCAGGAGGTGAGTTAATTGCCACGGTATTCCTAGCTTCTGACCTGCTTTTGCAGCCAGTGTGTTTATGTGGTGAGTCCAGTTGAGTTTCTGGTCAATGATAACTCCCAGGATGTTGACAGTGGGCAATTCAGTGATGGTAACACCATTGAATGTCAAGGGGTGGTGGTTAGATTGTCTCTTATTGGTGATAGTCATAGCCTGGCATTTGTCTGGTACGAATGTCACTTACCACCTGTCAGCCCAAGCCTGGATATTGTCCAGATCTTGCTGCATTTGAACACGGACTGCTTCAGTGTCGCGAATGATGCTAATATTGTGCAATCATTGGCGAACGCCCTCACTTCTGACCTTATGATAGAGGGAAGGTCATTGATGAAGCAGCTGGAGATGGTTGAGCCAAGGACAGTACCCTGAGGAAGTCCTGCAGAGATGTCCTGGAGCACAGATGATTGGCCTCCAACAGCCACGACTATCTTCCATTGTGTCAGGTATGACTCCAACCACCGGAGAGTTTGCTCCCTGATACCCACTGATTCCAATTTTGCTGGGGCTCATTGATGCCACACTCAGTCGAATGCAGCCTTAATGTCAAGGGCTGTCACTCTCACCTCACCTCTGGAATTTAGCTCTTTTGTCCACATTTGAACCAAGGCTGTAATGAGGTCAGGAGCTGAGTGGCTCTGGCGAAACCCAAACTGGGCATCACTGAGCAGACTATTGCTGAGCAAGTGCTGCTTGGTAGCACTGTTTGATGACACCTTCCATCACTTTACTGATGACTGAGAGTAGACTATTGAGGTGATAATTGGCTGGGGTGGATTTGACCTGCTTTTTGTGTACAGGACATACTTGGGCAATTTTCTACATTTCTGGGGGTTTGTAATTGTACTGGAACAGCTTGGCTAGGGGATCAGCAAGTCCTTGGAGCACAAGTCTTCAAGTACTATTGCCGGGATGTTGTCAGGGCCCGTAGCCTTTGCAGTATCCAGTGTCTCCAATCATTTCTTGATATCATGTGGAGTGAATCGAATTGGCTGAAGACTGGTATCTGTAATGCTGGGGACCACTGGAGGAGGCCGCGATGGATCATCCACTCATCATTTCTGGCTGAAGATTACTGCGAATGCTTCAGCCTTATCTTTTGTACTGATGTGCTGGGCTCTTCCATCATTGAGGATGGGGATATTTGTGGAACCTCCTCCTGCAGTGCATTGTTTAATTATCCACGACTATTCATGACTGGATGTGGCAGGACTGTAAAGCTTAGATCTGATCCCATGATTGCTTTGCTCTGTCTATTACTTGCTGCTTTTGCTGTTTGGCGTGCGAGTAGTCCTGTTTGGTGGCTTCACTGGATTGACACTTCATCTTCAGGTATGCCTGCTGCTGCTCCTGGCATGCCCTCCTGCACTGTCCATTGAATCAAGATTGATCCCCTGGTTTAATGATAATGGTTGAGTGGGGGATATGCCAGGCCACGTAGTTCCAGAATGTTCTGGAGTACAGTTCTGTTACTGTTGATGGCCCACAGAGCCTCATGGATGCCCAGTCTTGAGCTGCTCGATCTGTGTGAAGTCTGTCCCATTTAGCACAGTAATAGTGCCACACAACATGATAGAAGTTATTCTCAATCTGAAGGCAGGACTTCATCTCCACAAGGATTATGTGATGGTCACTCTTACCAATAATGTCATGGACAGATGAAACTGCAGCCGGCAGATTGGTAAGGATGAGGTCAAGTATGTTTTCCCTCTTGTTGGGTCCCTCACCACCTGCTGCAGACCCAGTCTGGCAGCTATGTCCTTTAGGACCCAACCAGCTCGATCAGTAGTACGGCTGCTGAGCCACTCTTGGTCGTGGACATTGAAATCCCCACTAGAGTACATTTTATGCCCTTGCCATCCTCAGTGATTCCTCCAGGTATTGTTTAACGTGGAGGAGTACTGATTCATCAGCTGGTGGAGTACGTATATGGTAATCAGCAGGAGGTTTCCTTGCCCATGTTTAACCTGAAGCCATGAGACTTCATGGGGTGTGGAGTTGCAACATGACTTGCCATTTGTTATATTCAATGCCTTGACTGATGAAGGCAAACATGCTGCATACCTTTTTTTTATAACCACCTTATCCACTTACGTTGCCACATTCAGGGAGCTATGGACTTGGACCCCAAGATCCCTCTGAATATCAATGCTCCCAAGAATCCAGTCATTCACTGCGTACTTTCCCCTTGTATTCGACCTCCCAAAATCTATCACCTAACACATCTGGATTAAACTCCTTCTGCCATTTCTCTGCCCAATTTTCCAGTGATCTATATCCTGCTACATCCATTCTTCCTCACTATCCACAACTTCAATTTTCAAAACTTCAATTTGAAAATGCAAGCTGACATTTTCATCCAAATCATTTATGTATATTACAAACAACAAAGGATTTGTGATGAATGACTGAGGAAACTGGGCCTGTATTCTCTCAAGTTTTATACAAAGTTTGGCAGTTAACTTCCTGTCATTGTCTAACTGGTAAATTCTTCATGGCAACACCCCTACTAATTAGAGTCCACTTGCCAAACAGTGAGCACATATGTGCTATGAATGCAGAATGAAAAGCTTTGAATATATGTGTCTTTTTTCAGTAATACTCAAATTTTGTGCCACCAATTAGATGCATACTCTGGTTTTTGCTGGCATTCACAAGTGGCAGGGGCAACAGGTTGCCTAGAATGAAGGCATTGTGGCTAATACTGGGTACTTTTCACAGATCATTCACATTATACAACAGCTAGACATTGATGGGATGGTAGCCTGGCAAATCATATACTTCTTTCAATGGACATGCAAGGCATTTGAGCTAAGTGCATGCAGTTGATGACTCACTGTGCCATCAGGAATTGTGTGTTATCTAGATAAAACCACATGCCCTGGTATCATGCTTCTGCCTGTTTAGACACAATACTGATGTTAATGATCTATCAGAGCATTTGTGGTCTCTGTCACTTCTGACTGGATTGTGAACTGAATGGTGTTGCATATATTGCGTGTTTCCACCTGGTAGGGTCTGGTTGCATACAAGTTTAACGACACTGTGAATTTTAATTACCCCTCTGATAATTAAACTAAAACATACGCCCCAACCTGTTATGACAGGAGCAGGAGCTCCGCTCTAATAATTATCCCTGAAACCCCCAGAGAAGCTCAACTTTCTACTCATAATTTATTAAAAGAATGGTTAAAAGAAAGAAAATCCCTGATCTCCACTTTACAAGTAACAAGAAACGATTTATATATTTAACCCAACAATGAGCCCAAATTAACAAAATTACTAACAAATTGACAATTCCTCCTTAGACTACTAACCACTCCCTTACTGGTCTAAATTCTACCAAAATGCTGTTTAAATAAAGACAAGTCCCACTAATATAAACTCAATTAATAAGAAACAATAAATAGAAAGTAATCTCTCCAAGTTCGCACAGACTGTCTTCTAGAATATTCTGTCATCTCAGGTCTCTTCACAAACACCTTTCTTCCATTAATTCTGCCGTCAAGGATGTTTTATCTCTTTAATTTCTTCAATGAGGACTTTGAGCTAAAATACCATGGTCCCTTCGATTAATTAGATGGGCTTTCTCTGAGAGCTGAATGGTGCTGACTAACATATGGCAGATGTCTCCTTCTTTCAGATGGCAGTTGGCTCTCTCTAATTTTCCAAATGCCCTTGTCTTATATACCCATAATGGCATAATCAAATTCTTGTAATATGATTGATTTCAGGTTGTCAACACCATCAGATTTAAATTC
The DNA here is from genome assembly GCA_024137785.1 of Ginglymostoma cirratum. Classification (NCBI taxonomy): domain Eukaryota; kingdom Metazoa; phylum Chordata; class Chondrichthyes; order Orectolobiformes; family Ginglymostomatidae; genus Ginglymostoma; species Ginglymostoma cirratum. The sequence goes on along the minus strand of JAHRHZ010000097.1, from coordinate 8,870,127 downwards.
AACTGGCTTTCTGTACCTAAGTGCTTTGTTTAAATCAATTGGCCAAATTCAAATTTATAGCCTTGGAAAAAGTGTTGCTTGGCTGTTCTATACAAAATGTTTCCATTCGGGCACTCTCTGTACACCTGCATTTGTAAACTTTCAAGCACAGACAAAGCACAAGCTCTTAAAGGGACCACAGCACTCTTTTCCCCACGATCATTTTTACCAACAAATTCTAACTTCCTGCCTTCCAATTCATGAATACTGTACCCAACTTCGTAACCCATTTATAGTGATTGACAGCTTGGTGGCTTGGCCATGCTAAATTGCTGAAAGTGTCCACAGATGTGCCGGCTATGTGGATTCTGTGGGAAATGCAGGGATAGGGTAAGGGGTTGGGTCTAGGTCAGATGCTGTTTCGAGGGTAGGTTTGGACTTGATGGGCCGAATGCCCTGCACTGTAGGAATTTATGTGGAAATCGAACAACATGTAAGAGCTTAGGCAGTGAATCCAGATCTGATGAAAAGTACACCTGATACATCAAGGTATCTGTTTTTTTGTACAGATGTTGCATGACCTGCTTAGCATTTTCAAAATTTTGTTTTTGTTTTGAGTTTTTCCACTAGGTGGCAATTAACATATTTTCGAAGCTAATGACTGCCACAGAGTCATTCAATCTGGTAATGTTAACCAGTGACTTGAACTACACTATTGCTTGTGACCAACTTTGCAAAATAAAAAAATGTATCTAGCCACATCATTGATTCTTTTCTTTATTTTAAAACATGGACCATATTGCTCTATACCAGTTTTAAAAAATAAAAGTAGATTTTGATCCTTAATTTGTACACAGTGCAATCTTCTAAAACCTGAAATTGTAATCACCACCCTAAATCTGTTTTTCACTTTTATGAGATGCAAGGGTTGCTGGCTAGGCCAGCACTAAATGCTAATTCTGAACTGTCCTTGAGAAAGTAGGGTTGAGACCTGCCATCTTAAATCATTGTGGTAGGGCTCTTGAGTTGGTTTAATCTATCAGGGAAAGGGGACACAGACCGTTAGCAGAAAAACGGCACAGAATCAACCAGTAAAACAATCAGGTCAGAGGGAGTACAGCAGTATTAATTTTTAAGGGAGTAAGGCAAGACTGAATGGTCTTTACTTTAATGCCAGGAATATTACAGGTAAAACGTATGAGTTAAAGTGATGATTGACACACGGAAGTGCGATATTGTAGCCATCATGCAGACATGATTGAGGGAGGGGCAGGATTAGCAACTCAACATTCCAGGATACAGAATCTTCAGGTAAGACGGGGGAGGGGGGGGAGGGGGGTTAAAAAAGGAGGCATTGCATTATTAGTTATGGAGTCAGTTAGTGCAGTAAGGAGAGATGATATCTTGGAAGGACCATTGAATGAAGCTTTTTGGGCAGAGTTTAGGGATAACAATGGAGCAACTAGATTGCTAGGTATTTATTATAGATTCACAGAGTCAGCAGGAAATTGAGCAGCAAGTTTGTGCATGGGGATGTATAAAAATGATATAGTAGGTGATTTTAACTTTCTCAATAATGAACTGAGATAAACAAAGTGTTAAGGGTTTTGGATGGGGTGGATTTCTTGAAATGTCGACAAAGCAACATTTTATGTAAAGGGTCCAATAAGGACGAAGCTGTTCTGAGCCTAATGAAGCCAGGCAGGTGGTTGAGGCTGTGATGGGGGAGTATTTCAGTGACAGCAATCACAACATGGTACAATTTAACCTTCTTACGGACAAAGAAATAGACAAACTGCAAAAAAAGTTTGGATTGGGGAGAGTAGATATTAGTAAACTAAGGCAAGATATGGCTAAGGTAGACTGGGAATAGCCACTAGTGGGAACATTTACCGAAGAGCTATGGGAGCCATTTAAAATATAAATGGGAAGGGTACAAGCCTAATATGTTCCCTTTAGAGTGACAGGAAGGAATAACAAGATCAGACAGGCATGGATGACCAGAGATATTCGGGATATAACAAGAAGCAAAAGAAAGACTTTTAGCAGGTACAAAGCAAACAAATCAGCAGAGGCATTAGTGGAGTCCAGAAAGTGCAGGGTGGAGCTTAAGAAAACAGTTAGGAAAGCAAAGAGGGGATATGAGAAAGCACTGGCTGGTAAAGGAAGGGAAAATCCCAAGGTATTCTGTAAGTATATCAAAGGGACAAGGATAACCATGGGAAGAGCAAGGCTCATTACGGACCAATTGGACAATCTGTGGGTGGAGCCAGACGACATTGGTAGAACATTGAACCAACACTTCATATCTGTCTTCACCAAAGAACATGAGGATGAAAGTATGGAACACAGCAAGAAACTGCAAGGTGCTTGAGCAAATTGACATAGAGAAGCACAAGGTATTGGAGGTGCTGGCAGGCTTAAAGGTGGACAAATCTCTAGGTCCGGATGAATTGTCCCATCCTACTGTGAGAGGCAAGGGAGGAGAATGCAGTGGCACTGACTCAACTTTTTAATCCCTGTCTGGGTACAGGGTAAGTGCCAGAGGACTGGAGAACAGCTAATGTGGTTCTGATATTTAAGAAGGGTTGTAGAGATAAGCCTGAGAACTGCTGACCAGTGAGTCTCATGACAGTGGTAGGGAAACTATTGTATAAAATTCTCAAGGGCAGCATCTAAGTCCACTTGGAAAGGCAAGGTTTGATCAGGGTTAGTCAGCATGGCTTGATCAGAGGAACGTTATACCAAACAACTTTGTTTTTTTCAGGAGGTAACCAAGCCCGTAGATGAGGGTAGTGCTGTTAATGGAATTTAAATGGATTTCAGCAAAACCTTTGAGAAAGTCCCACAAAGGACTCTTATCAAGAAGGCAAATGCACAATGGATACAGAGTAATTTGATAAAGTGAATTCAAAATTGGCCCAGTTGTAGGAGACAAAGTGTGACTATAAAAGACTGCTTCAGTGACTGGAAGCCAGTGTCCAGTGAAGATCTGCATTAGGTCCCCTATTATTCGTTATTTATATAACTGACTTAGATAACTGTGTGAGGAGGTTGAATTAATAAGTTTGTGACGACACAAAGATTGGTCAAGTGGTTAACAGTGAGGTTGAGTGTCTTAGGCAACAAGAAGATATAAACAAAATGGTCAAATGGGCAGATAAATGGCAGGCGCAATTTAACCCTGAAAAGTGTGACGTAATACACTTTGGAAGGGGTAATTTGACAAAAAGTATTCAATGAACAGCATGACACTATGAAGTTCTCTGAAACAAAGAGACTTTGGCGTGTTTGTCCATAGATCTCTGAAGGTGGAAGGGCATGTCAGTACGCTGGTGAAAAAGGCATATGGAACATTTCGGTGGCATGATGGTTCAGTGGTTAGCACTGCTGCTTCACAGCGCCAGGGACCCCAGTTTGATTACACCCTCGGGTGTCTGGGTGGGTTAGCTCCAGTTTCTTCCCACAGTCCAAAGATGTGCAGGCTAGGTAGATTGGCCATGATAAATTGCCTGTAGTGTTCAGGGATGTGTAGATTAGGTGGGTAAAAGGGAGAAGGGTCTGGGTGGGATGGTCTGAGGGTCAGTGTGGACTTGTTGGGCCGAAGGGCCTGTTTCCACACTGTAAGGATTTTACGATGATTTGCCTTGAACAATCAAGGGTATAGCTTACAAAAGCAAACAAGTCATATTGGAGAGAGATAATAGGAACTGCAGATGCTGGAGAATCCGAGATAACAAGGTGTGGAGCTGGATGAACACAGCAGGCCAAGCAGCATCATAGGAGCAGGAAAACTTGACGTTTCGGGCCTAGACCCTTCATCAGAAATGGGGGAGGGAAAGAGGGTTCTGAAATAAATAGGGGGAGAGGGGGAGGCGGATAGAAGATGGATAGAGGAGAGGATAGGTGGAGAGGAGACAGATAAGTCAAAGAGGCGGGAATGGAGCCAGTAAAGGTGAGTGTAGGTGGGGAAGTAGGGAGGAGATAGGTCAGTCCAGGGAGGATGGACAGGTCAAGGGGGCGGGATGAGGTTAGTAGATAGGAGATGGGGGTGTGGCTTGAGGTGGGAGGAGGGGATAGGTGAGAGGAAGAACAGGTCAGGGAGGCGGGGACGAGCTGGGCTGGTTTTGGGATGCGGTTGGGGGAAGGGAGATTTTGAAGCTTGTGAAATCCACATTGATACCATTGGGCTGCAGGGTTCCCAGGCTAAATATGAGTTGTTTTTCCTGCAGCCTTCGGATGGCATCATTGTGGCACTGCAGGAGGCCCAGGATGGACATGTCGTCTGAGGAATGGGAGGGGGAGTTGAAATGGTTCGCGACTGGGAGGTGCAATTGTTTGTTGCGAACCGAGCGCAGGTGTTCTCAAAGCGGTCCCCAAGCCTCTGCTTGGTTTCCCCGATGTAGAGGAGGCCACAACGGGTACAGCGGATGCAGTATACCACATTGGCAGATGTGCAGGTGAACATCTGCTTGATGTGGAAAGTCTTCTTGGGGCCTGGGATGGGGGTGAGGGAGGAGGTGTGGGGGCAGGTGTAGCATTTCCTGCGGTTGCAGGGAAAAGTGCCGGGTGTGGTGGGGCTGGAGGGGAGTGTGGAGCGGACAAGGGAGTCACGGAGAGAGTGGTCCCTCCGGAAAGCAGACAAGGGTGAGGAGGGAAAAATGTTTTTGGTGGTGGGGTCAGATTGCAGATGGCCGAAGTGATGGAGGATGATGCGTTGGATCCGGAGGTTGGTGGGGTGTTACGTGAGGACAAGGGGATCCTGTTTTGGTTGTCATTGCGGGGACGGGGTGTGAGGGATGAGTTGCGGGAAATGCGGGAGACACGGTCGAGGGCGTTCTCGACCACTGCGGGGGGGATGTTGCGGTCCTTGAAGAATGAGGACATCTGAGATGTACGGGAGTGCAATGCCTCATCCTGGAAGCAGATGCGGTGGAGGCAAAGGAATTGGGAATAGGGGATGGCATTTTTGCAGGAAGGTGGGTGGGAGGAGGTGTATTCTAGGTAGCTGTGGGAGTCGGTGGGCTTGAAATGGATATCGGTTTCTAGATGGTTACCCGAGATGGAGACAGAGAGGTCCAGGAAGGTGACAGAGGTGTTAGGGATGGTCCAGGTCAACTTAAGGTTGGGGTGGAAGGTGTTGGTGAAGTGTATGAACTGTTCGAGCTCCTCGTGAGAGCACGAGGCGGCGCTGATACAGCCATCAATGTAACGGAGGAAGAGGTGGGGTTCAGGACCAGTGTAGCTACGGAAGAGGGATTGTTCCACGTAACCTACAAAGAGGCAGGCATAGCTTGGGCCCATGTGGGTACCCATGGCCACCCCCTTTGTTTGTAGGAAGTGGGAGGAATTGAAAGAGAAGTTGTTGAACGTGAGGACGAGTTCGTCTAAGCGGATAAGGGTGTCAGTGGAGGGGGACTGGTCGGGTCTGCGGGACAAGAAGAAGCGGAGGGCCTTTAGGCCATCTGTATGGGGAATACAGGTGGATAGGGACTGCTCGTCCATAGTAAAAGTGAGGTGTTGGGGACCGGGGAATTGGAAGTTCTGGAGGAGGTGGAGGGTGTGGGTGGTGTCACGGACGTAGGTAGGGAGTTCCTGGACCAAGGGGCAGAAAATGGAGTCGAGGTAGGTGGAGATAAGTTTGGTGGGGCAGGAGCAGGCGGAGACAATGGGTCGACCAGGGCATTCAGGTTTGTGGATTTTTAGAAGGAGATAGAAACGGGCGGTGCGGGCTTGGGGAACGATGAGGTTGGAGGCGGTGGGTGGGAGGTCACCTGAGGTGATGAGGTTGTGGATGGTTTGGGAGATGATGGTTTGGTGCTCGGGAGTGGGGTCATGATCCAGGGGGCGGTAGGAGGAGGTGTTGGAGAGTTGGCGCCTTGCATCAGCAATGTAGAGGTCAGTGCGCCATACTACAAATGCGCCTCCCTTGTCCGCGGGTTTTATGGTGAGGTTGGGATTGAAGCGGAGGGAGCGGAGGGCTACACGTTCTGCGGGGGGGAGGTTGGAGTGGGTGAGAGGGGTGGAGAGGTTGAGGCGATTGATGTCTCGATGGCAGTCGGAGATGAAGAGGTCGAGGGAGGTTAGGAGGCCTTGGGGTGGTGTCCAGGAGGAGGGGGTGTGTTGGAGCTGGGAAAAAGGGTCAGTAGAGGAAGGGTTTGGTTCACGGTTGAAGAAGTAAGCGTGGAGGCAGAGGCAGCTGAAAAACTGCTCAATGTCCAAGCGTGGGCGGTGTTCGTTGATGTGTGGGCGGAGGCGGACAATGGTGAGCCCTTTACTGAGGACTGACTGTTCGTCCTCAGTAAGGGGGAGGTCTGGGCGGATGGTGAAGACTCGGCACGGTTCAGTGTTGCTGTCTCCTCTGGAGCTGCTGGCTGTGGAGGCAGTGGGCGGAGCAATGTTGGCGTCAACGGTGGGCGGAGTTGCGTCGGCGTCGGCAGTGGGCGGAGTTGCGTCGGCGTCGGCGGTGGACGGGTTTGCTGCGGCGTCGGCGGAGGGCAGAGTTGTGTCGGCATCAGCGGTGGGCTGAGTTGCGTCGCCGGTGGGCGGAGTTGCGCCCGCGTCCGTGATGGGTGGGGCGGCGTCAGCAGTGGGCGGAGCAGGGTAGGTGGCGGCAGCGGCGGTGACGGTCGTGTCTGTGGTGTTGGCCTCGGAGATGGAGGCTGTGGCTTCAGCAGCCATGGCGTTCGCTGTCCCGGAAGTGGTGTACCCGGCGGTGGCGGATGTGACATCATCTGTGGGTTCTCCGACAGTGGCCTCATGGCCAATGGTGGCGGGTACATTGTGGGGCGGTCCTGGGTATGGCTGGGGATTTGGGAGGTGGGGGAAGCCCGTTTTGGGTGGTGGGCACCAGTAAGTTTACTGTACTTACGGTTTTTAGTGTCCAATAAAGCTGAGTAGAATTGTGAGTTCAGGTTGTGGATCCTGCGAAGAATAAAAAACAGGAGAGGTCCTTTGCAGGTCTGGGAAAGGGAGGTTCTGAGCTGGGATAGTCATGATTGTAGTGCCTGGAGATGCCGGTGCATTGCTGCAAGGGTGTGTTTCAGGAGTCACAGGGAGAAACGCTTCTGAAGGGTCTCAATGTTCTGAATGTAGATATTGTCACTGTTGGGGCCAAATTGGGAAGGCGTGAATGTGGACTGTAGTCCATTGGGGATGATCTGGTTCCGAAGGCAGGTACTAAGAAAGGTAATGTGGCTGTCGTACCTGGTTTGCTTCAGGACATGGTCAAGCAGTTTCAAGGCCGAAGAGATTATGAGAGAGTTGCAGTGGGAGAGAGATCCCCTGAGGTTTGTCCGGAGGGAGGAGGGTAACTTCTTCAGGGTAGGCATCCTTAGAAGAGGCTTCGCAGTGGGGTTAAAATTGTATCAGAGATAATAGGAACTGCAGATGCTGGAGAATCCAAGATAACAAGGTGTGGAGCTGGATGAACACAGCAGGCCAAGCAGCATCATAGGAGCAGGAAAGCTTGACGTTTCGGGCCTAGACCCTTCATCAGAAATGGGGGAGGGGAAGAGGGTTCTGAAATAAATAGGGAGGGGGGGGGAGGATAGAAGATGGATAGAGGAGAGGATAGGTGGAGAGGAGACAGACAAGTCAAAGAGGCGGGGATGGAGCCAGTAAAGGTGAGTGTAGGTGGGGAGGTAAGGAGGAGATAGGTCAGTCCAGGGAGGACGGACAGGTCAAGGGGGCAGGATGAGGTTAGTAGGTAGGAGATGGGGGTGCAGCTTGAGGTGGGAGGAGGGGATGGGTGAGAGGAAGAACAGGTGAGGGAGGCGGGGACGAGCTGGGCTAGTTTTGGGATGCGGTTGGGGGAGGGGAGATTTTGAAGCTTGTGAAATCCACATTGATACCATTGGGCTGCAGGGTTCCCAGGCTAAACACACTCCCCTCCAGCCCCACCACACCCGGCACTTTTCCCTGCAACCGCAGGAAATGCTACACCTGCCCCCACACCTCCTCCCTCACCCCCATCCCAGGCCCCAAGAAGGCTTTCCACATCAAGCTGAAGTTCATCTGCACATCTGCCAATGTGGTATACTGCATCCGCTGTACCTGTTGTGGCCTCCTCTACATCGGGGAAACCAAGCAGAGGCTTGGGGACCACGTTGCAGAACACCTGCGCTCGGTTTGCAACAAACAATTGCACCTTCCAGTCGGGAACCATTTCAACTCCCCCTCCCATTCCTCAGATGACATGTCCATCCTGGGCCTCCTGCAGTGCCACAATGATGCCACCCGAACGCTGCAGGAACAGCAACTCATATTTAGGGAACCCTGCAGCCCAATAGTATCAATGTGGATTTCACAAGCTTCAAAATCTCCCCTCCCCCAACCGCATCCCAAAACCAGCCCAGCTCGTCCCCGCCTCCCTAACCTGTTCTTCCTCTCACCTATCCCCTCCTCCCACCTCAAGCCCCACCCCCATCTCCTACCTACTAACCTCATCCTGCCCCCTTGACCTGTCCGTCCTCCCTGGACTGACCTATCTCCTCCCTATCCCCCCACCTACACTCACCTTTACTGGCTCCATCCCCGCCTCTTTGACTTGTCTGTCTCCTCTCCACCTATCCTCTCCTCTATCCGCCTCCTCCCTCTCCCTATTTACTTGAGAACCCTCTTCCCCTCCCCCATTTCTGATGAAGGGTCTAGGCCCGAAACGTCAAGCTTTCCTGCTCCTATGATGCTGCTTGGCCTGCTGCATTCATCCAGCTCCACACCTGGTTATCAAGTCATATTGGAGTTGTACAGAAGGTTGGTGAGACCACAGCTAGAGTGCCTGCTGTTCTGCTTGCAACATTACAGGAAGGATATGATACCCTGGAGGGGGTGATTCACCAGGATGCTTCCTGAGATGGAAAATTTATGTTTTGAGGAAAGGTTGACAGAATGGACAGCTGTTCCCGTCAGTTGAAAGGTCAGTCATGAGAGGACATGGGTTCAAGGTGAGATCCAGGAGGTTTAGGGGGGAAAGTGAGGAAAAGCCTTTTTACCCAGAGGGTGGTGATGGTCTGGAATGCATTGCCTGGAAGGATGGTAGATGCGAGTTGTCTCATATCCTTTAAAAAGTACCTGGATGAGCAAGTGGCACTTCATAACATTCAAGGCTATGGGCTAAGTGCTTGTAAATATTGATTAGGTTGAAGGTCAGGCATATCTCAAGTGTCAGTGCAGACTCAATGTGTCGAAGAGCCTCTTCTGCACTGTATGATTCTAGTGAGCCTATCTCTGAGGCAGGAGGCCTGGGTTCAAGTCCTACTCGCTTCAGAGTTGTGGCCTGGGCAGGTTGATCCTACTCAAGGGAGGAGTCCTGCTAGACTCGAGGTGTTGACTCTCTCACTCTCTACAGACGCTGCTAGACCTGATGAGCTTCACCAGCATACTGTGTTTGTTTCATATTTCCAGCATCCCCAGTAGTTTGTTCTTATACTGAGGTATACAAGGCTGTTCAGCTTCTTCAAATTCACATTTAGAAATCGCCCTGCCTGGCCTCTAGGCATGCTTCCAAAAGGAGCTCAATCGGACTCTTAGTTTGAAAGGAACAGGTTCCTCATTCAATTATCTCAGGTAGAACTTTGAAAATTATAAGCTGTCCCAGAAACACTGATGCAGAGATGATCTCTGGGATGCAAGTTTTAAACTACATCTCACTGCATTGTGTCCACTGATATTTGAAAATCCGGTCCATAGAATCATTACAGAACTATCAAGACCATTTGGCTCCTCAAGCCCATACTGGCCCTCTGTATAGCAGGGCTTCCCAAAGTGAGCTACTTGCCCCAGTATGGTCATGAGATCAGATTTTGGGTTGTAAACTCAGATTATTTCAGAAAGTCATGAACGTCTTTAAATTCTTGTTATTTGTGTTGGTGAAAGTGCCTTAATGGACTGCTCTCTGAGATTTAATTGCTGCTGCAGCTGCTGCTGCTAAAAACCTACAAACAGTTATGTATCTTTAAAAAGATAAGCTCTTGACTTTTCATCAGCTAACCCCACAATGGAGATGAGGTAAAGGAGGCAAAAATGGGGTAAGAAAGAGAGAATGGTGGATGAAACAGCATGAGATGAAGGAGGCTGAAATGTTGAGGTTAAAGAATGGGTGAGATGGGGCAAGATCAGGATTACGGTGAAGTTAATCAATGAGAACAATGAGGGTACGCTCAACTCCTTTTCAACTGAAATATACCCCCTACTACCTTTCTCCACTCAACAACTACCTCCCCTACCAAAATTTTCATAGAGTTACACAGTGTTTGAGGCATTAAAATGGGGTCACACTAGGAAAATGTTTGGAAGCACTGCTGTAAAATAATCCAGTAAGACCCATTCCCCTGCTCTATCCCTGCAGTCCTGCCAGTTCATTTCCTTCAAATTCTGACAAAATTTTCCTTTGAAATTATTGATCATCTCTGCTTCCACCCTACATTTCCTCTAATTTATTTCCTTTCTGTGCAGAACTCCTTGGCAGCAGCTTCTGAAACTGCAAGTCAATGCTCAGAACAGTACTGGCTTTTGTTCAGCTTGTGCGGACCTTTGGAGATGCCTTACAGCTTTGAGGGAACATTCCTTCCATCCTGCCTTGGCAGAAATTGTCAGGTCAATACCATTCACTAGGCCACCAAGTTCTTCTTCACAACCCATCAGTAACACTTAGCCAAAACCATAAATTTGTTTTATATCTTCTCATATATCTTCTCTTTTGTTCTTCTTGGATCCGCTCCTTCCACTGGATTAAAAACTTACATTTCTTATTCTCTTCAGTTTTGATGACTATATGTGTTAAGTTTGCATCTCTTCACCGATGCTACCTGGCCAGCTGAGTTCTTTTTTCTTCTTTTAATTCTTGTCTTAAATCTACGTCCACTGCTCTTCTACAATTAACTAATAGGTACAACTTTACTTTCTCTACCTGATCCAAACCTGCTTCATGCACAAAAAGCATTAAGAGAAATCTTTTTGTTAAGAAATGTTAAAATAAAAAATAAAAAAAATAAAAAAAATTAAGAAATGTGTACTCCATAGTTAGGGGGACAGATAGGAGATTCTGTGCGAACGAGAGAGACTCACGGTTGGTGTGTTGCCTCCCAGGTGCCAGGGTCCGTGATGTCTCGGATCGTGTCTTTGGGGTCCTGAAGGGAGAGGGTGACCAGCCCCAAGTCGTGGTCCACATAGGTACCAAAGACATAGGTAGAAAGAGGGATAGGGATATAAGGCAGGATTTCAGGGAGCTAGGGTGGAAGCTTAGAGCTAGAACAAACAGAGTTGTTATCTCTGATTTGTTACCCATACCACGTGATAGTGAGGCAAAGGACAGGGAGAGGTATCAGCTGAACACGTGGCTGCAGGGATGGTGCAGGAGGGAGGGTTTCAGGTATATGGATAACTGGGGCTCATTCTGGGGAAGGTGGGACCTCTACAAACAGGACGGTATTCACTTGAACTAGAGGGGTACTAATATCCTGGGTGGGAAATTTGCTAGTGCTATTTGGGTGGATTTAAACTAGCTCAGCAGGGGCATGGGAACCTGTGGTGTAGTTCCAGTACACAGGAGGATGAGAGAAGGGAGGACATGGACAGGATTTTATCATCACAGGAGTGTGCTGGCAGACAGCAAGCTGGTTTGAAGTGTGTCTACTTCAACGCCAGGAGTATCCGGAATAAGGTAGGTGAGCTTGCAGCATGGATAGGTACCTGGGACTTCGATGTTGTGGCCATTTTGGAGACGTGGATAGAGCAGGGTCAGGAATGGATGTTGCAGGTTCCAGGGTTTAGATCTTTCATAAAGATCAGGGAAGGTGGTAAAAGAGGGGGAGGTGTAGCTTTGTTAGTCAAGGACAGTACAACGGTGGCTGAAAGAACTTTTGACGAGGACTCGTCTACTGAGGTGGTATGGGCTGAGGTCAGAAACAGGAGAGGAGAGGTCACACTGCTGGGAGTTTTTTATAGGCCTCCGCAAAGTTCCAGGGGTGTGGAGGAGAGGATCGGCAAAACGATTCTGGGCAGGAGTGAAAGGAACAAGGTGGTCATTACGGGAGACTTTAACTTCCCCAACATTGACTGGAAATGCTATAACTCTAGTACGTCGGATGGATCAGTTTTTGTCCAATGTGTGCAGGAGGGTTTCATGTACGTCGAAGGGCCGACAAGAGGGGAGGCCACACTGGATCTGGTACTTGGTAATGAACCAGGCCAGGTGTTTGATTTGGTGGTAGGTGAGCACTTTGGAGAGAGTGACCATAATTCGGTTACGTTTAGTTTAGCAATGGAAAGGGATAGGAACATGCCACTGGGCAAGAGTTATAGATGGGGGAAAGGCAATTATAATGCAATTAGGCAAGACTTAGGAGGGATAGAATGGGGTAGCAAAATGCAGGGGATGGGGACAATCGAAAAGTGGAGCTGGTTTAAGGAACAGATATTGCGTGTCCTTGATAGGTATGTCCCTGTCAGGCAGGGAGGAAGTGATAAGGTAAGGGAACCTTGGTTTACAAAAGAAACTGTATCTCTTGTTAAGCGGAAGAGGGAGGCTTATGTGACATTCAGACGAGATGGTTCAGATAAGGCGATGGAGAGTTACAGGTTAGCTAGGAAGGATTTAAAGAGAGAGTTAAGAAGAGCAAGGAGGGGACATGAGCAGTCATTAGCAGGTAGAATTAAGGAGAACCCTAAAGCTTTCTATAGGTATGTGGGGAATAAAAGGATGACTAGGGTAAGAATAGGGCCAGTCAAAGACAGAAGTGGGAAGTTGTGTGTGGACCCTGTGGAGATCGGAGAGGTGCTAAACAAATATTTCTCATCTGTTTTCACTCAGGAAAAGGAAAATATTGTAGAGGAGAAGACTGAGATATGGGCTATTAGACTTGAAAGGATTGAGGTTAGTAAGGAGGAGGTGTTATCAATCCTAGAAGGTGTGAAGGTAGATAAATCCCCTGGGCCGGATGGGATTTTTCCGAGGATTCTCTGGGAAGCTAGGGAGGAGATGGCGGAGCCTTTGGCCTTGATCTTTGAGTCGTCATTGTCTACAGGTTTAGTACCAGAGGACTGGAGGATTGCAAATGTTGTGCCCTTGTTCAAGAAGGGCAGTAGAGATGACCCAGGTAATTATAGACCAGTGAGCCTTACATCTGTTGTAGGAAAAGTTTTGGAAAGGATTATAAGAGATAGGATTTATAATCATCCAGCAAGCAACAATTTGATTGGAAATAGTCAACATGGATTCGTCAAGGGCAGGTCGTGTCTCACAAACCTCATTGAGTTTTTTGAGAAGGTGACCAAGCATGTGGATGAGGGTAGGGCAGTTGACGTAGTGTACATGGACTTCAGTAAAGCCTTTGATAAGGTTCCACATGGTAGGCTATTGGAGAAAATGCGGAGGCATGGGATTGAGGGAGATTTAGCAGTTTGGATTAGAAACTGGCTTTCTGAAAGAAGCCAAAGAGTGGTGGTTGATGGAAAATATTCAGCCTGGAGTCCGGTTACTAGTGGTGTGCCACAAGGATCTGTTTTGGGACCACTGCTGTTTGTCATAACAGGCTTGACAGGGTAAATGCTGAGAGGGTGTTTTCCCTCATGGGACAGTCTAGGACCAGATGGCATAGTCTCGGAATGAAAAGATGCTAATTTAATAATTTCTTCTCTCAGAGGGTTGGGTGTATAGGACTCTTTGGCACAGACAGCCATGGGGGCAGAGTCCTGCATATTTAAAGCTGAGATAGATTATTGATCAGTAGGGGAATGAAGGATTATGGGTAACAGGCAGAAAGTGGACGTGAGAAATGTTGGATTAGCCAGCATCTTAATGAATGATGGGGCAGATTCAATGGGCTGAACAGCCTACGCCTGTTCCTGTTTCTTATGGCCTTATGGTCTTATCGATATCACACGGGCATTTGCATTTCAAAAAGCAGCACAGTGCACTTTCTCAAGGGCAATTGTGGAGGGGTACTAAATTCTGACCTAGCTATTAACACCAATAACATACGAACAAACCTTTTAAAAAATAGGTCTACAACCTCTGAAGGGCCCTAACATTGTTCCAAAAGTGCGGTGACCAGAACTGGAGGCTGTCCTCTGGTTATGGCTTTACAAATGTTCATCATAACTTCCTTGGTTTTCCCTAAAGTTTCTATTTATGAAACTCCGAATCACATTGAGCTTTGCTAATATCTATACACATCTTGCCACCTTCAAAGATCAATGCACATGAACCTCAAGGTATCTCTAGGCCAGCATTCTCGTGAGAACTGTACTATTGAATTTACATTGCAACACTGTATCTTTCTGTATTTAACTTCATTTACACTTGTCACCAATTCTTCTAACCTGTACCTGCCTTGCTGTAGTCAACTGGTATCACCCTAACTCTTTATTGTACTTCCGAGTTTGGTATATGTGACAGATTTTGGCAAAAAATTTTGTATTGTAATATTCAAGTAATTATTATGCATCATGAAAAGCAATGGTGATATCACTAACAATACACCACACCACTGTCTGTAATTTTCCAAGTTGAAAAATAACCAATACTGCAACTTGTTTTTTTTTGCTCTTCTGCTAATTTTGTCTTATCTAAACTCACGCTGGTTCTCCCATTCTAGGAGTGTCGATTTTGTTCATTAGCTCTTCTATTTAGTGAAAGGTGATGTGCTAAGGGTTTGGCCTCCACTGTCTTTCTGTCCCTTTCTGTGGTCATGATGCCCACCATTCACACTTCCACATGCATCTCTTTGCCTGGAATCCAATAGTCACATTACCAAGGTGAGCCAGAACCTCTCTCCTTGGCAGCTGTTTGCCAAATTGTACTTGGCAGCACTACTGCTACAATGCAAGGGAGGAAGCAAATACATACTAGTTCAGATGCTGAGTCCCCATTTAGTGTGGACCATCTACAAGATGCACTGCAACACAAGTCTCCTCCCTAGCACCTTCAAACACACAAGTTCTACCACTAGAAGGAGAAGGGCATCAGACAGATGGGAACTGCTGTAAGTTCTAACTAAGCTACATACAATCCTGAGATATACGTCACCAGTCTTTTACTGTCAATAGATAAAAATCCTGGAACTCTCGTTCCAACAGATTCGAGTGTACCACATATACTAAATGGACTGAAACAGTTCAAGATGACATCTCATCACAACCTTCTCAATTGGGATGACAACAAACATTGGCATTTCAAATGATGCTCATGCCCCATGAAAAAATAAAAACATTCCCATCTGAGGAACACTTGCCACATGTGATTAGTTTTCTTTACTGTTGATCTTTTTATGGGATTGGGTAAAGCCTGGGACCAGCCACATCCGGCTCTCACTCTATACCCACATCCCTTCAACCAACCAGTCTCTGAAGCCATGGGTAACCTGCACGTCCCTGTAAATTTTAAAATTAAACAGCTCTCGGCTCCTAATGAACTTCTAAATATTATTATTTGCTATCAATTCAGAAAATGAGGTACCTTTCTTTCATAATGCACCCAACTTTGAAGGTAGATGGCAAATCTGCATGAAGAAGGAACAAACAAACCCCTATCTTAGAGAAACTGTCTCAGAAAGGCAAAGTCAAGTTTTGAAACAAGCCAAACTTTTTACTGTTTGGAACCAAATACTGATAATTCTATTTCTTTCATCATGAGAGTTCTCTGGTTGTTATCACACACTATATTTACTCATGGGCAAATTTGAGGGGCAAGTTCCATAGATATGCGGCAAATCTTTCTTCAGAATTAGGCTTCATAAAATCACACCAGCTATGCTGTTTATGGGTGATCATTCTCTGGAAAGCCCTATGGCTTCATTACCAATGACATGCCATTACTATTCTGTTCTCCTTTCGAAAGGGTCGTGTACAAAAGGGTTCATTAAAAAATGTCCTCAGCTTCTGTTGTCAACCAAAATGATGTCAGAAAAGTTAGATTTCCTTTTCAAATACAAAGAACATATTACCTTTAATATGTTACTTGATCGACTGGTTGAGTGTCTCGGAGACTTGTCATTCTGTAAAATAAACAAAATATGTTGCATGATTCACGAAGTCATCTGTATCTATTTGTCTGGTTTGTATATTAGTAAATATGAAAAAAGTGCCCAGTTTTAGTTAAGTCTTTATATCATCATTTTAATGCAATATCAATGGCCCAATCACCTCTCAAATGTGGTTCATTTCTCTAATTGTAAGAGTGAGTACTCACATGCTTCAGCCAACCCCTTAAATGAATTTCAGAGATAGTAAGAACTTCAGATGCTTGAGTCAGAGATAACACACTTTGGAGCCAGGGGAACACAGCAGGCCAGGCAGCGTCAGAGGAGCAGAAATGTCTGAAGAAGGGTCCCCAGCCAAAGCATCAACTTTCCTGCTCCTCTGATGCTGCCTGGCCTGCTGTGTTCCTCCAGCTCCACACTGTGTTATCCCTTAAATGAATTCTTTTGTTTTTGCATTCCTTCTGGACCATCCTCAAATGTGTATGATCTTTACCAAACAAAAGTTCTTTCCATCCATGATTTGATATCATGAGATTGCCCAAAGTTTGACATGCCAATGAACATTTTTTTCCGCTCACTGAGGCTACTTTACTAGACTTTATATGCTACCAACCAATCTCTGTCCATTACTGTACCCACCGGCAGGCCTCACATTGTACTATCTCCTTATTCTTTTAACAGTTGTTTCACATATCCTTTACACCTCTCCATACACTTTATCCTTTAATAGTTTACAAGATTCTCATCATTTACCTTCGTTCTCAAACTAGAATTTGACATCTTCTATAACGACAGCTCCTATTATCAGATTCAAGTAATCAGAACACCTGATGATTGGTGATTATAACTTGCATCTGAATGAAATTAGTCTGCACTTCACTTCTACATCTACTTCTGTATCGCTCCCCTACTTATGTTTAAATTGTTTCCTCTCCCACCTACTGGCCATGCCACCTGAAGAAAATATGAACTGCCACTGATATGCAGAAATGTCCATTGTAACCCCTTTTTTTATCTAGCTTGTCACTGATGCCTTCAGCTGCACATTTGCAGTACTATCACCTTACTATCCCCAACCAACTCCTTGCATCAAACATGACCCCACTTTCCCGCTTTCCACTATTTCTTTTGGTATAACAACTACTACCACAGACTTAGCCTCATGGACTAAAGTTTTGACTCTAAATTAAAATGCTAACCTGCTTTGCTGTTCACCTTCAAATCCATCTTCAATACTTCAAGAGGGATTTCACCTCTTTCTGTGACCAAATTATTCATAACGTTTCAAGTTACCTTGGACAGAAAAAGCAATGAAAAATTCTTCTTTTCCATCATAAAATGCCTCCTCCAACCTCTCTTCCTTACATCTACAATTTTCTTCTCGCTTAGTAGTCAGAAACTCATGACATGCTTTGCATCTAAATTCCAAAATCAAGATAATCACATTTACCACATTTCTTCCATTTCGATTCTCAACTCAGCCTCCCCCTCAGCACCACCCCCTCCACTTCCTTCTGAAGATTCTTTCTCTTCCTTTAGAGATCCTAAAACCACATTCCATCCTTTGACCCATGATTGGTCCCGTCTCAACCACTTGATCCCTCTAAAATTTCAAGCAACCACTTAATCTCTATCCAGCCACTTAATCTCTAATCAACTCATTCACTTGACACCCTATTGCACACCCCATCTCAATATTCCTATACCTCCAGTCTAGTTTCAAGTTTCCTAAAAATTCCAACACTGCAGACCACAAATGACCTGGTACATAATTACAAGTTCAGGACAATTGCAAGTTCTCAAGTTTATCTGTTAAAGATTATGGATCTTTTTTAATTCCTGTGAATAATGCACCCTGTTCTATAAAGATGTGTTCCTTCTTTCAAGTCCTTGTTCCCTGAGTAATGATTTTACATTTGTCCATTGGTGCTGGCTATTGACTAAGTTAATTAAGAATACTGAACGTTTATGTTTCAAGCTACATTGTTTTTCATTAGTCATGCTGCCCCCTGATTTGGTGTTATCCACAAAGTTTGAGGTTATTATTAACATTCCATTATCCAGATCATTCTGTGGGAATGGAGCATATCTTCAATGCAGGTTTAAAACAATCAATGAAGGATCAACTATGCAAGATTAATGGAATTGAACTGAGACAGGGTGTGCAATAGGTTGCTTATTCATTATCACATGCCCTGCAACCCCCACAAAGCTGAGTTGAACCCTTGTTAGCCTGTAATAACTTTCTTCATGATTTGAATTTGAGTTTCTTTCTTCATAGTATTCCATCGATATATATTTATCACCAATCATTTCTACCTTCTCATTTGTAATCAGCAATCAGTTAAAGAATAATGCACAGGCTCTAGCTAGGAACAGGTTTTTCAACCCTCCTGAATTGCCCACTAATCATTTGGAATTGAAGGCAGTTCTTCTGGATACTTCTGCTGGCGACACAGGAGGGAAAGGAACTTAGCATCTGGACACCTTGGGCTGAAAAGGAGGGAAACAACTGGATACACTGGCAGACAAATGGTCAAAATCTAGCTGATAACTGCGAGGACTAAATCACTCCGTATTAACCTCTAAATAACACCATCCACATCTGCGACAGGCTTCTCACCTAGCACATAATCCTGCCACTCTTGACATTTAACACAATATACATTGACAGCATAGTTCTCAGAATCCTATAACCCACAAGTCTGGAAATGATAATAATGATGAACCCTGGTGTATAAAGGCCAATTTTTGAACTGAATTATTAACAAACTCCACGTCCGTAATGATTTCATTTTTAAGGCTCAAATAAATCAAAATTACAGATTTATCTTTTTCAGTTTTGTGCTATCAAAGGTTTATATTTCACATGTATGTGAAAGGTTCCGTAGCACTATTTTGAATAAGAGTGAGCATACTTGAAAAGCATACTTGACCTCATTCTTACCAACCTGCCCGCTGCAGATGCATCTGTCCATGACAGTTCTCGGTAAGAGCGACCACCACACAGTCTTTGAGGAGACAAAGTCCCGCCTTCACATTGAGAATAACTTCTATCGTGTTGTGTGGCACTATCACCATGCTAAATGGGACTGACTTCAAATAGATCTAGCAACTCAAGACTGGGCATCCATGAGGTGCTGTGGGACATCAACAGCAGCAGAATTGTACTCCAGCACAATCCATAACCTTATGGCCCCGTCAACTCCTACTCCTATATTCCTAAATTGGCTGCTGTATTTTCTACACTACAATAGAGATTACACTTCAAAAGACTTCATCTGATGTTTAGCAGTTTGAGATGTCCAATAATCAAGAAGGATGCTATTTATTAAATACAATTTTATATGTGACTCCAGAAATGGCATGAAATGTTTGCAGAACAAATAATAAGAACTGCATTTCACTCCAGAGGCAAAAAATAGAAGGCAGCATCATTTCTTGATCCCAAGCCCACTGTCAGCCTTGAGATACACAGGGTACCTCTTAACTGGCATGAAGATGGTGTAGCAACCAATTAGTGGCTGCAGTGTTGTAAGCAGAGGCAAAACAGCTCAAGTGGAGGCCAAATTTAAACAGACTATGGCTGTCATTAAGTGACTGCTGTTTTACAGTTGTAAGTTCAGATTGGAACAGCACTGAAACGTTGAATTCAACAATGTTTCAGAATGGACAGAGACCTGGCACTTACTATGGCAAGTATCTTGATTTTCTGATGCAAACCTAGATGCCATCCTGAAGATTGTGAGGGAGCATGGTCATATAGTTGAACAGTGACAGGAGGAGGTCTAGCATATTAGCTACAGAAAGTGAATCATGTCAGAGATGTTCATTGACCAGATATACACTGCAAAGTGAGTGTAACACCCAACCCTTAGGATAGCCTTCATTGTCTTGATCCTTCAGCAGAATGAAGGAGCATGCTGTTCCTGAAAAAAGGAGATTGTTTGCTCAGGGCACTTACCGACCACTCAAAGTCATAATGGTGCCGACAATCTACCATGACTGAGGATATGCAGCTGCCAATGATTGGAGCATACACATAACAGTACCATATCAAGTTCTCTATTGTCCTTGTTGAAGAACAGCACCCCTACTGGCTAGGAGAGGGCATACATTTGTGAAGAGACATTCTACCTTCAAGTAGTACAGTAAAGGTGAAGGGAGCTATGGAAAGAGACAGGATCTCAGATCATGACTAACAGTCCATGATAAAATGGGTGCTCATTGTGGAAGTGTAGCCGATACTAGTTAATCGGATGCATTCTACTTCATTCATACAGCAGCATGATGAACATTATGTGATATTGGGTAGCCTCAGCACTGCAAAGTTAGCTCTCCCAATCTAACTGAGTCTTGGATACTATTTCCTTTAATGCCACTGAGTCAAGATTAGCAGCTAAATGTAGAATAAACACAATCATATCTTACAAGTGAACTGTCAACCAGCACAAAAACAGTATCCTTGACGAGCCATTACATGTGCTGGATAGGGTGACACTCAGTAAATAGCAAGGCACTAGTGCACATGAATAGGTGCCAGGGACAGAGCTAGCTGGGCCAATTTCCCTCAAAGGAAGGACAAATACAGCCATGCACAGCTTGGCATTGATGCAGGGTCTCTGCAGTCCCAGGAATTAGGTTCTACCTTGACCAGTACCAAGTGATGTGCTCCCATATGATAGAGTTCACTGCTCTATTTTGATAGGAATAACAACAAGATGGACTATTATTTAAATGGTGAAAAATTGCAGCATGCTGCTGTGCAGAGGGACGTGCATGAAACACAACAAGTTCGTTTGCAGATGTAGCAGGTAATTAAGGCAGCAAATGGAATATTGTCCTTTATTACTACAGGGCTAGAGTTTAACAATAGGGAGGTTATGCTGCAGCTGTACAGCATGCTGGTGAGGCCTCACCTAGAATACTGTGTACAGTTTTGGTCTCCTTACAAGAGAAAGGATGTACTGGGACTGGAGAGGGTGCAGTGGAGATTCACTAGGTTGATTCTGGAATTGAGAGGTTTGGCTTATGAGGAGCTACTGAGTAGACTGGGACTATATTCATTGGAATTTAGAAGAATGAGGGGGGATCTTACAGAAACATATAAGATTATGAAGGGAATGGATAAGATAGAAACAGAGAAGTTGTTTCCACTGGCGGGTGAAACTAGAACTGTGGGGGGGGGGGGGGTGCATAGCCTCATAATAAGAGGGAACAGATTTAGGACTGAGTTGAGGAGGAACTTCTTCACCCAAAGGATTGTGAATCTGTGGACTTCCCTGCCTAGTGAAGCAGTTGACGCTACCTTGTTGGATGTTTTTAAGGCAGAGATAGATTCTGAACAGTAAATGAATTAAGGGTTATGGTGAGCAGGTGGGCAAGTGGAGCTGAGTCCACAAAATGATCTGCCATGATCTTATTTAATGGTGGAGCAGGCTTGACGGGTCAGATGACCTACTCCTGTTCCTATTTCTTATGCTCCTATGAGGCAGTGCAGGTTCATGGATTGGGCAAAGAGGAGTCCATCAAGCTCGTGTGCACCAAAGTGCTCAGGGCGATGAATCATAGAATAAAATCATTGAATCCCTACTGTTTGGAAAGAGCCCATTCAGCCCATCAAGTCTGCACTGACTCTCTGGAGCATCCCAAAAGAACCAGCTCCCAGCCTATCCGTGTAACCCTGTATTTACCATGGCTAACCTACTTAGCCTCCATATCCGTGGACACTACAGATAATTTAATACAGCCAATCCATCTAACCTGCACATCTTTGGACTGTGGGAGGAAACTGGACTACCCTAGGAGAAATCCATGCACATAGGGAGAACGTACACCAAACTCCACACAATCACCCAAGGCTAGAATCGAACCAGGGTCCCTGGCACTGAGAAGCACCACAGGGATAGAAATAAATGCTGACCTTGACAGCAACAAACAATTTCCATAAAGCAATTAGGAAAAAGATATCATACTGCCATCCTAGCCATTTAAATTATTTATATGTGCTATTTGTTGAACTGATCTAGCCCTCAGATTGGCATAACTGAACTTCTATTGTGACATTTTCATTTTTAAGCATTAACTTGTTTACATTTTAACAAACTTATTACACAATTGAAATATGGAAAAGCATCCAATCAGCAAAGTGATCATGTCTACAGAATGAATAGTTGTTTAGTTCGGCATGTTATCAGGCTCAGTAAGCACCAGCAAGCAGTAAATGGATTGTGGCACACGGAGGGCATGGCAACAGTACTTACATGAGTTTTACAGCACTCAAGGTTTATTACTTCATTCGTTGGATACGAGCACTGATTTCACTGTTCCCTGAGGTGATAACAAGGACACAGTGAAAATGAGAAGTGCATTTTGCTTTACTGTATGTTAAGAATTCCAGTTTACAGTTACACAGAATACTAGATACCTTACCAGAAGCTATCCTTATCACATCTGTTTATTGGTCAAACCATGCACAAGGAGATAGGGGTGGAGATTATCAAATTTATTCTGCATCGTTCTCATGCTCCTGCTGCAGCATAGCTTAACCTAATAACCCACTCTTACGATAGAAAGCATCGGCACAGGTATATTCTACTTTGACTGGAGCTGTGAATTCATGAGTGAGTTGCAAAAGGAAACTCTCGATGATAAACCAAGAGGCAAAAGTGCTGGTGTCAATATAAAACAATGCAATCATCGGCTTAAGGCACGTTCAGTATTAGGAATTCAAACTTCACATTCTCCACTTATTCAGCATCTCATCAAATCATTGCAATTCTATCATGATTTCGAGGCTCTCTATAAGAATTCTTGGCCCTTTCATGCACTTTTTAGCTTATTATCATATATTGGGAAATAGTTTGAAAATAGCAGGGCTGGATCAGTTTTTTGAACTTTCATCTTGAATTAGAAGGTGGTGGGTTCAAGTCTCACTCAGCACAACAATCTAGACTGACATTCGACTGTAGCGTTGAGACGGTGCTGTACCTCAGATGGGTGGTCCTTTTGAGGATCTATTTGCTCTGTTAGGTGGATGTACAAAATCCTTTGGGATTAAAATAAAATAAAGAACTGCAGATGCTGGAGATCCAAAGCAAAAACAGAAATTGCTGGCGAAACTCAGCAGGTCTGGCAGGATCTGTGAGAAGAAGGCAGAATTAACATTTCAAGTCGGGGGATGGGGTGGGGGGGTTGGTGTTAAGCAGATGGGTGAAGTTGGAACTCAGACAGACAGACAGGTATGGAAGGGGTAGGTAAACAAAAAGATTGAAGAAAGCAAACCAGCACAGACGAAAAGCTATATAGGTAATAATAAGAGCTAAGAGTACGAGTGATGTGGAGAAACCGGTGTTGGACTGGTGTGGACAAGGTTAGAAATCACATAATACCAGGTTATTGTCCAACAAGTTTATTTGAAAACACAAACTTTTGGAGCCTCGCTCCTCACTAACACATGAAGAAGGAGCGAGACTCCAAAAGTTTGTGTTTTCAAATAAACCTGTTGGACTTTAAACTGGTGTCGTGTGATTTCTGACTTAAGAGTAGGAGAGAATAGGAGAGCAACCTATACAATGTAATAATAGGCCTTGGAGTACATGAGAATGGGTGACTGTGCTAAAATCATCCCATGTCAGAACAGGACCAGGGGGTGGGTAAAAGACATGGAAGGATGGAATCAGGCTGTAAAGTTACTGAACTCAATGTTGAGTCCTAGAGGCTGTAGGTTTCCCAAGCAAAAAATGAGATATTGTTCTTTGAGCTTGCACTGAAACTCACTAGAACACTGCAGCAGGCCAGCAGCTGAAATGTTGGTCAGAGAACACGGTGGTATGTTGAAGTGGCTGGTAACTGGCCATTTTTGCAGTGTGCTTTTTGTCTTCCAGTTTAGAGGAGGCCATACTGTAAATAGTGATCACAGTAGACTGGTTTGAATGAAGTACAGGTAAATTGCTGTTTCACCTGGAGCCTTGCATGGTGAGAAGGGAGGGAATAAATGGGGTAAATTTTGCACCTGCTGTGATTGCATGGGAAGGTGCTGTGAGAGTGTTCGGAGATGTTGGGAATGGAGGAGGAGTGGACCACAGTGTTCCAGCGGGAACAGTCCCTACAGAAGGCTGACAAGGGAGGGGAGGGGAATGTGTATCTGGTCATGGCATCCTGTTGGAGGTGGCGGAAAAAGCAGTTTACAATCCTTTAGGTGCAGAGTTTGTTAGGGTGGTAAGTGAGGACTGTGCGACCTTATCATTGTTGTGGCAGGGAAGAGACAAGGTGAAGACAGAAATATGGAAGATGAGAACTAGCCAACTGGATACACAACTGGCTCGAAGGTAGGAGATAGCGGGTAATAGTGGAGGGTTGCTTTTCGGGCTGTAGGCCTATGACCAGCGGTGCAAGGATCAGTGCTGTGTTCACTGCTTTTGTCATTTATATAAATGATTTAGATGTGAACCTAGGTGATATGATTAGCAAGTTTGCAGAGGATACCAAAATTGGTGGTGTAGTGGCCAGCCAAGAAGTTTATCGCAGAGCACAAGAGGACCTTGACCAGATGGGCCACTAGGCTGAGGAGTGGCAGATGGAGTTCATTTTAGGTAACGTGAGGTGCTGCATTTTGGGAGGGAAAATCAGGGCAGGAATGACACACTTACTGGTAAGGTCCTGAGGAGTGTTACTGAACAAAGAGACCTTGGAGTACAGGTTCATAGTTCCTCGAAAGTGGAGTCTCAGATAGACAGGATAGTGCAGGCAGCATTTGGTACCTTTGCTTTTATTGGTCAGTGCATTGGTTAGGTCACTTTTGGAATACTGCATTCAATTCTGGTCAACCAGTTATAGGAAATATGTAAAACTTGAAAGGGCTCAGATAAGATTTACGAGGATGTTGCCAGGTTGGAGGGTTTCAGCTATAAGGAGAGGCTGAACAAGCTGGGCTATTTCCCTGGAGCATTGAAAGCATTTTATAGAAATTTAAAAATCATGCGGGAACGTAGACAGGATGGACAGCCAAGGTCTTTTCCCCAGGGTAGGGGAGTCCAAAACTAGAGGGTACAGATTTAAGGTGGAGGTGAAAGATTTAAAAGGGACCTAAGGGGCAAATTTTTCATGCAGAGGGTGGTGCGTGCATAGAAAGAGCTACCAGAGAACCAGGGGCTGGTACAATTACAACATTTAAAAGGCATTAAAACGTTACATGAATAAGGAGGGTTTAGAGAGATATGGGCCAAATGCTGGCAAATGGGACTAGATTAATTTAGGATATCCGGTCAGCATGGATGAGGTGGACCGAAGGGTCTGTTTCCATGCTGTACATCTCTATGATTCTATGTGTTGACCATGGAAATGGGGAATACTTGGTTGAGGGAAAAAGTGGATATTTATGAGGCCTCCCTGCAGAAGGTGACATCATCATAACAGATGTGATGGAGACATAGAAACTGGGAGAATGGGATCAAGTCCTTACAGGCAGCAGGGTGTGACAATGTATCATTTGTGGGAGTTGAACGAAAGAGGGAACGAACATCGATAACGATACCGATGTACTGGAGAAAGAGTTGTGGGCAGCAAGGAATATTCCACGAACCCCACAAAGAGACAGGAATAACTGAGGCCCATGCCCACACCTTTTTTCTGAAGAAAGTGAGAGGAGTTAAAGGAGAAGTTGTTCAAAGTGAGAACAAGCTCGGCCAGGTGGAGCAGGGATGGATGGATGGATGGGGATGGTTCAAGCCCTCTTTCCAGGAAGACGTGGAGGGCCCTGAGACCATCCTGATGGGGGATGGACAGGACAAGGAAGTAAAAAAAAGAAGTAAGTACCTTCAATCCCATGGACCTACTTTGAAATAGAGCAGAGGAATGGTCCCCTGTTCCCCGATAAATATAATCCCTCAAAATCAACACAGATGCAGACTAATTAGTTATCACATTTCTAGTAGAGGGGAAGTGTTGTGAGCAAATTGGTCGTCACGTTTTGTACATGAAAACCATGGCTACACTTGAAGCCAATGCTTCACTTGCTGTAAAGTGGTTTGGGGCAGTTAAGGCAGTTAAAAGGTCAGTTAAAATCACCACATAGATGCAAAGTTCTTCTCTCTTGATCCATTTTATACTTCTGCTTGTTCCTTATTTACAGCAAAATAATTGAAAATAAAATTGAGAAGATGTGCTGTTTGGTGTCACATCACATAAAATCAAGGCCTGCCAATTAGCCTGAATGCAATGCAGATTTATATCAGTTCTAGATTGATCCCTTTGGAATCAGACAAGCAGTGTTTTAAAGGAAAAATATGTAACAACTCAAGGAATATCAGGAGGAAGAGAGGAAGAAGGCTAAATGAAATTATCTCATTCTATTTTGAATTTCTAGTTTGAGTATGGAGGTGCTTGCAGAAAATGTAATTTAATACTTTGAAGCAACAGATTTGATTAAGAAAAAGACAAAGAGCTGTTTAAATTAATTTCACTTATCAGTTTATTTATACATTGGACTTCAGGGACTAACTATCCGGATAACGCAAAATACAGAATGAAACTTTGTAGATTAGCCTTTTGCAATCAACAGTGAGATTGAATTCCCACTGTAGACATTGTTTGTCTAAAACAAGCAATACAAGCAATTTTTAGCAAACAGCAGCAGATGTATGCAGTAACTTGTTTTCATGGCATTGATTTAGAGCTAAATGTTGAATAGGATCCCGGGGAAACCATAAAAGACATAAAATATAGGAATAGAATTAGGCCATTTGGTTCATCGATTTTACTCCACCATGCGATCATGGCTGGTACGTTTCTCAATCCATTCTTCTACCTTGTGACTGTAGCCCTTGATCCCCTTTCCAATCAAGAACCTATTTATCTCTGTCTTTAATTTAGTCAATGATTTGACATCCACAGCTCTCTGTGGTAATAGGTTCCACAGATTCACCACCCTCTGGCTGAAGAAATTCCTTTTCATCTCAGTTCTAAAAGGTCACCCCTTCACTTTGAAGCTATATCTTAGGTCCTGGTCTCTACTACTAGTGGAAACATTTTCTCAATGTCCACTCTTTCCAGGCGTCCTGGGATTCTCTAAGTTTCAATTAAATCTTACCTTTTCCTTCTAAATTCCATCGAGTACAGACACAGATTTCTCAACTGCTCCTTTTACAACAAGCCCTTCATCCTCAATAACATTCTTGTAAGCCTCCACTTGATTAGTACCACATCCATTTATATCTATTGACTCCATCACCGACATCTACAAGATGCTCTGCAGAAATTTACCAAAGATCCTAAGATAACACCTTCCAAACCTATGACCACTTTCATCTAGACGGACAAGGGCAGCAGGTACATGGGAACACCACGGCCAGCAAGTTTCCCTCCAAGCCAGTAATCCTGCCTTAGAAATACGTCTCCCTTCCTTCAGTGAGCCAAAATCCTGGAATTCGTTTTCTAACAGTATTGTGGGTCAACCCACAGCATGTGGACTACAGCAGTTCAAGAAGCCAGCTCACCACCATCTTCTCAAGGGCTACTAGGGGCATGCAATAAATGCTGGCTGGCCAGCAACATCCACATCCCACGTATCAATCAAACAAAACAATGTCATGACAGAACATGTTTTAAAATATAATAATTCAACAGTCTTACATTCTCCAGAGAATCTTGCAAAAGTTGCAGAAACTGACACAAACTAGTGATGATTGATGATGTTAGAATTTGTCTTCTTTCGACATAGAGAAACGAACACCATTAAAAACAATGTTTCGATATGTTTGATTGAATAAATTCTTTCATTAATTCATCAAGTAATAATTTGCAAAAAGTAAGTAATTTGAGAGAGAGTAGGAACTGCCGATGCTGGAGAATCTGAGATAAAACGTTGTGGAGCTGGATGAACACAGCAGGCCAAGCAGCATCAGAGGAGCAGGAAAGTTGACGTTTCGGGTCAAGACCCTTCTTCAGTAATTTGAGAGACACTGATTGTTTAATATTGAGATTATGAAATGAAAAGGACCAGAAAACTATTGCTGTATTTATTGTTAAAGATCTTAAAGATCAGCAGCATCCATGAATGTCGGAATTACTAAAAGAGGTTTAAAACAGACATATAATATCAGAGATAGTGGGAACTGCTGATGCTGGAGAATCTGAGATAACAAGGTGTAGAGCTGGATGAACACAGCAGGCCAAGCAGCATCAGAGGAGGAGCCCAATGGACTTCACAAGCTTCAAAATCTTCCCTCCCCAGACCGCATCCCAAAACCAGCCCAGCTCGTCCCTGCCTCCTTAACCTGTCCGTCCTTCCTCCCACCTATCCACTCCTCCTGCCTCAAGCCCCATCCCCACCTCCTACCTACCAGCCTCATCCCGCCTCCTTGACCTGTCCGTCCTCCCTCGACTGACCTATCCCCACCCTAACTCCCCACCTACACTGACCTTTACTGGCTCCATCCCCACCTCTTTGACCTGTCTGTCTCCTCTCCACCTATCTGCTCCTTTATCCATCTTCCATCCGCCTCCCCGTTTCTCTCTATTTATTTCAGAATCCCCTTCCCCTCCCCCATTTCTGAAGAAGGGTCCAGACCCGAAACGTCAGCTTTCCTGCTCCTCTGATGCCACTTGGTGCTCGATGCTGTGTTCATCCAAGTCTACAACTTGTTATCTCATATAATATCACAGTTCTCTAATATTATATTTGAACGAATAATTAGAAATCTCGTGGGACAACAGTAGCTTAAGGCAAATTTTAATAGGACTGTATGAAGCTGTCAACAAAACATCCTGCCCACCTTAGAAGGAAAGACATAAAAGCACTGGAATTTGGAACTTTAATCAGGCAATTCATTTAGTTGCTAAAAGAATATCAGCAGCAGGATGTCGACCGTTTATTGAGAGAGTTTGTTTAATTCCTTACAATATATTTTGACTAACAGATGTATTGTTGATAGGTGCATTGCCAGCAAAAGACAATCATGTTTAACTTGGGCATTATGTGTTGTCTCATTATTTCTCATAATTTTCATGTTTGAACAAAGGAAAAGTTGTCAGGGGTAGGTTACATTCCATTCCGTCATCGGTTGCATACATAGGAAGATCTGTAAAGAATCTCTTCTCTCAGCATTAACCTGAGAAAAAATATACATGAACGCTTTCAATAAATTAAAATCAATAATCAGTACATAAATGTTATTATTTGATTACCACTTATCACTAGAGGTCTTCCACACTTTCTCTCTTTTTACCTTCACCTACAGCTTTGTAGTACAGTTCACTTACCACATGAAAGTCCAACAAAAAACAAGTACATTTTCGTCAGACCTGCTGAAGGACCATTGTTGTAGGCCTTTCAAAATGCTGTCCAACACAGATGGTTAAATTTCTCTTGACATGTTTTTCTGCACTTCCACAAGTGAAACCCTAAATCTATAGCAAAGAATTACAAACATACAGACAAAAATAGAAACTGCTCGGAAAGCTCAGCAGATCTGGCCGCATCTGTGGAGAGAAATCCGAGTTAACATTTCAGGTCGCGTGACCCTGAGAACCTGAGGAAGAGTTACTCGATCCGAAACATTAATTTTGATTTCTCTTCACAGATACTGCCAGACCTGCTGCGTTTTTCCAGCAGTTCCTATTTTTGTCACTGATTTACATCTTCCGCAGTTCTTTTGGTTTTAATTATAAGCACACAACTGGCTTCCATTATTCTGATAAATTTGCTTGAAATCATTAATATTTTGAGAGCTGATAGGTGAGCAATGGACATTTGACCTGATCTCCGGTAACAGTGACACTATGATCCTTAACTTCAAATAACTTGAAATAAATGCAGTAAATTTCTGAATAAAAAGAGATAATTTGTACTTGCCAAGAGTCTTCCTATGATCTTTGTATATGAATTTGACTAGTCTAAACTCCATGCCATACAAAATAAGTTGGAATTGTACAGTACAAAACAGGGCAATCAGGCCAATATATCTCTGTCAGCATTGAAGCTTCTATAAGATTCCATCCAATATGAATAAAAGGAATGTATTTAAAATAAATGTATTATGTAGTAAAGATAATCACACCTATCACTGCTTTGTTATAGAAGGTAAGCAAAAATTTTAAATGCATGGAGCATGGCATTAATGGGGTAAAGATTTGTTAAATTTGCATGTCCAGCATAAACCAGGTACTAGGAACAATCCTATGGGTGAAGAAGTGGGCTCAATGCCTAATTGATAATGCTTTTTGTGTCTCCTTTTGATACCTGATGAGTTATATTGCCCAACACGGGCAACTTGCTGGCAAAATATAGGTCATTAAATAGCTTATGTGCCCAACGGGTTGCAGTCCTTAGATAAAAGCTAGGGTGAGGCAAATAAGTTGGAAAGAACTAATGACTGGGGATAATCCTGGATTCACTTCAATGAAGTATGTTTACATTCTAACCACACTTCCTGTGAAGAAATTTCCTAAGAATTCCTGATTGGATTTATTAGTGACTTTCTTATATTTTCGGTCTTCCCCACAACCATAAACTTCTTACGTATGTCTGCTGTAAAATCTTTTGTAACCTTAAAAACGTCAATCAACCATCTCTCCCAGAGAAAGCAACTACCAATCAAACTGGAGAATTCTTTTAAGTTCCAGGTTGCTTTCTTTGTGCTGCTTAGGCTTTTAAAAATCTTTTTGATCAGGCAATAACCAATTAGAGCAAACTAATAGTAACTATCATAAATTGGCCAATTATTGTATAGTTTTTACTGGTGGTCAGTTACACAAAAGACTAATCAGTTTCCAAACTATTTCGCATGGGAAAATGTCTGGCAATGTAGAAAGGAACAAAAAACAAAGTTGCTGGAAATGCTCAGCAGGTCTGATAGCATCTGTGAAGGGAAAAACAGAGTTCACATTTCGGGTCCAATGACCCTTCCTCAGAACGAAGCAGAAGGGTCCAGACCTGAAAGGTCGGCTTTCCTGCTCTTCTGACGCTGCCTGGCCTGGTGTGTTCATCCAGCTCTACACCATGTTATCTTAGACTCCAGCATCGGCAGTTCCTACTATCTCTAGCTTGATAATATCCTTCTTATAACTGGGCAACCAGAACTGGACACAGTATTCCCGAGCAGGCCTCACCAGTGTCCTGTACAAACTCAATATGACTTCCCAACTCCTATATTCAAAGGACTGTGCAATGAAGGCAAGCATGCTAAATGCTTTTTTAACTACCCCGTCTATATGTGACGCAAGCTTCAAAGAATTGTGTACCTAAACCCCTAGGTCCCTCCATTCTACAACACTACCCAAGGCCCTACCATTAATTGTATAAGTCTGGTTTGTTGTACCAAAATGCAACACCTTGCAATTGTCCAGATTGAACTCCATATGTCATCTTTCAGCTCATTTATGCATTTGATCAAGATCCCTTTGTAATCTTAGAAAACCTTCCTCACTGTCTACTACGCCACCAATTTTGGTGTTGTCCGCAAACTTATTAACCATGCCTCCTATACTCTCACCCAAATCATTTGTATGAATGACATATAAAAGAGGACCCAGAACCGATCCCTGTGGAACACTGCTGGCTCCAGTCCAAAAAGCAAACCTCCAGCACAATTCTCTCTCTCTCTCTTGCCATTAAGCCAATTGTGTATCCAAATAGCAAGCTCATCCTGATACCATGTCACCTAACTTTACTAATTAGTCTACCATGCAGAATCTTGTCGAAGCCTTTACTGAAGTCCAAGTAAGCAACGTCTATTCTTCTGCCCTCATCAATCTTTTTGGTAACTTCCTCAAAAAATTCAATCAAGTTTGTGAGGCACGATATTCCCCGCACAAAACCATGCTGAATATCCCTAATCGATTTTTGCCTCTCTAAATGTCCACAAATCCTATCTTTTAAAATCACCTCCAACTTACCCACAACTGAAGTCAGACTCAAAGGGCTATAGTTCCTGCATTTTCGAGAGGAGCGAGAGAGAGAGCACCAGGAGGCTGCCGGGAAGGTAAGTTTTCCCACTTTGAAAAGCTTACCTCGAGCTGGAGCAGCCTTCATTTACTTGGGCAGCGGCTGAACCCGAGACACTACACACGTAGTGTCTCCCACCTGCCCTCCTCCTCTAACCAAAAAAAAAGGACTCGGTGGTGTGTAGATAAGGTAAGGCTTTTTCTATTTCATTTTTTTTTAATATTGTGTGATTGGTAAAAACTTCTTTCGTTCCTTTTTCATTTATCTAAGTTAAGTTTAAGATTAAAAATGGCAGGAGATCCCAGACCCATGTTATGCTCCTCTTGCTCAATGTGGGAGCTCAGGGACACGGTTGATGTCCTTGACTCCTTCACGTGCAGGAAGTGTGTCCAGCTGCAGCTCTTGTTAGACCGCATGATGGCTCTGGAGCTGCAGATGGACTCACTTTGGAACATGCGCGATGCTGAGGGTCGTGGATAGCACGTTTAGCGAATTGGTCACACCGCAGACTAGGATTGCTGAGGGAGAAAGGGAATGGGTGACCAAAAGGCAGAAAAAGAGCAAGAAGGCAGTGCAGGTGTCCCCTGCGGTCATCTCCCTCCGAAACAGGTATACCGTTTTGGATACTGTTGGGGGAGATGGCTCACCAGGGGGAAGGCAGCAGTAGCCAGGTTCATGGCACCGTGGCTGGCTCTGCTGTACAGAAGGGCGGGAAAAAGAGTGGAAGGACTATAGTCATTGGGGATTCAATTGTAAGTGGAGTAGATAGGCAGTTCTGTGGTCGAAAACGAGACTCCCGAATGGGATGCTGCCTCCCAGGTGCACGGGTCAGGGATGTCTCAGATCGGCTGCAGAACATTCTGAAGGGGGAGGGCGAACAGCCAGTTGTCGTGGTGCATATAGGCACCAATGATATAGGTAGAAAACGGGATGAGGTCCTACAAGCAGAATTTAGGGAGTTAGGAGCCAAGTTAAAAAGTAGGACCTCAAAGGTAGTAATCTCAGGATCGCTACCAGTGCCACGTGCTAGGCAGAGCAGAAATGAAAGAATAGCCAGGATGAATGTGTGGCTTGAGAGATGCTGCAGGAGGGAGGGGTTCAGATTTTTGGGACATTGGGACCGGTTCTGGGGAAGGTGGGACTATCACAAATTGGACGGTCTACACCTGGGCCGGACTGGAACCAATGTCCTTGGGGGTGCTAACGCTGTGGGGGAGGGTTTAAACTAATGTGGCAGGGGGATGGGAACCAAATATTAGACAGGTTATTGGACAGAAAGGAGGTAGTAACTAAAGCCTGTGGGGAACTAGATAACGGAGTCAGCGAGAATAAAGGGAAGAGTAGGCAGAGACCAGACAATGAACACAAAGGGACAGGTGGTCTGAGATGCATTTGTTTTAATGCGAGAAGTGTAGTAGATAAGGCAGATGAACTTCGGGCTTGGATTGGTACCTGGGAGTATGATGTTATTGCTATTACTGAGACTTGGTTGAGGGAAGGGCATGATTGGCAACTAAATGTCCCAGGATATCGATGCTTCAGGCGAGATAGAGAGGGAGGTAAAAGGGGTGGAGGAGTTGCATTACTGGTCAAAGACAATATCACAGCTGTACTGAAGGAGGGCACTATGGAGGACTCGAGCAGTGAGGCAATATGGGTAGAACTCAGAAATGGGAAGGGTGCAGTAACAATGTTGGGGCTGTACTACAGGCCTCCCAACAGCGAGTGTGAGATAGAGGTACAAATATGTAAACAGATTATGGAAAGGTGTAGGAGCAACAGGGTGGTGGTGATGGTAAATTTTAATTTTCACAACATTCACTGGGATTCACTTAGCGTTAGGGGTCAAGATGGAGCAGATTTCGTAAGGAGCATCCAGGAGGGTTTTCCAGAGCAATATGTATGTAGTCCAACTTGGGAAGGGGCCATACTGGACCTGGTGTTGGGGAATGAGCCCGGCCAGGTGGTTGAAATTACAGTAGGGGACTACTTTGGAAACAGTGACCACAATTCTGTATGTTTTACAATACTCATGGACAAAGATGAAAGTGGTCCTAAACTGGGGGAAGGCCAACTATACCAAAATTTGGCAGGATCTGGGGAATATAGATTCAGAGAAACTGTTTGAAGGTAAATCCACATGTGATATATGGGAGGCTTTTAGAGAGAGGTTGATTACCTGTGTTCCTGTGAAAATGAGGGATAGAAATGGCAAGATTAGGGAACCATGGATGACAGGTGAAATTGTGAGACTAGCAAAGAGGAAAAAGGAAGCAGACATAAGGTTTAGGCGACTGAAGACAGACGAAGCTTTGGAAGAATATCGGGAATGTAGGGCGAGTCTGAAACGAGGAATTAAGAGGGCTAAAAGGGGACATGAGCTATCTTTAGCAAACATGGTTAAGGAAAATCCCAAAGCCTTTTATTCATATATAAAGAGCAAGAGGGTAACTAGAGAAAGGATTGGCCCACTTAAGGACAAAGAAGGAAAGTTATGCGTTGAATCAGAGAAAATGGGTGACATTCTTAACGAGTACTTTGCAACGGTATTCACCAAGGAGAGGGACGTGATGGATGTTGAGGTTAGGGATAGATGTTTGATTACTCTAGGTCAAGTCAGCATAAGGAGGGAGGAAGTGTTGGGTATCCTAAAAGGCATTAAGGTGGACAAGTCCCCAGGTCCTGATGGGATCTATCCCAGGTTATTGAGGGCCGCGAGACAGGAAATAGCTGGGGCCTTAACAGATATCTTTGCAGCATCCTTAAACACGGGTGAGGTCCCAGAGGACTGGAGAATTGCTAATGTCGTCCCCTTGTTTAAGAAGGGTAGCAGGGATAATCCAGGTAATTATCGACCAGTGAGCCTGACGTGGTAGGGAAGCTGCTGGAGAAGAAACTGAGGGATAGGATCTATTTACATTTGGAAGAAAATGGGCTTATTAGTGATAGGCAGCATGGTTTTGTGCAGGAAAGGTCATGTCTTACCAACTTGATAGAATTCTTTGAGGAAGTGACAAAGTTGATTGATGAGGGAAAGGCTGTAGATGTCATATACATGGACTTCAGTAAGGCATTTGATAAGGTTCCCCATGGCAGGCTGATGGAGAAAGTGAAATCACATGGGGTCCAGGGTGTGCTAGCTAGATGGATAAAAAAAACTGGCTAGGCAACAGGAGACAGAGAGTAGTGGTGGAAGGGGGTTTCTCAAATTGGAGACCTGTGGCCAGTGGTGTTCCACAGGGACCTGTGCTGGGACCACTGTTGTTTGTGATATACGTAAATGATTTGGAGGAAGGTATAGGTGGTCTGATTAGCAAGTTTGCAGATGACACGAAGATTGGTGGAGTAGCAGATAGTGAAGGGGACTGTCAGAGATTACAGCAGAATATAGATAGATTGGAGAGTTGGGCAGATAAATGGCAGATGGAGTTCAATCCGGGCAAATGCGAGGTGATGCATTTTGGAAGATCTAATTCAAGAGCAAACTATACAGTAAATGGAAAAGTCCTGGGGAAAATTGATGAACAGAGAGATCTGGGTGTTCAGGTCCATTGTTCCCTGAAGGTGGCAACGCAGGTCAATAGAGTGGTCCAGAAGGCATATGGCACCCTTTCCTTCATTGGACGGGGTATTGAGTACAAGAGTTGGCAGGTCATGTTACAGTTGTATAGGACTTTGGTTCAGCCACATTTAGAATACTGCGTACAGCTCTGGTCGCCACATTACCAAAAGGATGTGGATGCTTTGGAGAGGGTGCAGAGGAGGTTCACCAGGATGTTGCCTGGTATGGAGGGCGCTAGCTATGAAGAAAGGTTGAGTAGACTAGGATTATTTTCATTAGAAAGATGGAGATTGAGGGGGGACCTGATTGAGGTCTACAAAATCACGAGGGGTATAGACAAAGTGGATATCAAGAAGCTTTTTCCCAGAGTGGGGAACTCAATTACTAGGGGTCATGAGTTCAAAGTGAGAGGAGGAACATTTACGGGAGATATGCGTGGAAAGTTCTTTACGCAGAGGGTGGTGGGTGCCTGGAACACGTTGCCAGCGGAGGTGGTAGACGCAGACACGTTAGTGTCTTTTAAGATGTATCTGGACAGGTACGTGGATGGACAGGGAACAATGGGATACAGACCCTTAGAAAATAGATGACAGGTTTAGACAGAGGATCTCGATCGGCACAGGCTTGGAGGGCCGAAGGGCCTGTTCCTGTGCTGTAATTTTCTTGGTTCTTTGTTCTTTGTTCTTTGTCCTCAGTTTCTCCTTACAACCTTTCTTCAACAAAGGTACAACATTAGCCACCCTCCAGTCATCAGGGACATTATCCATAGTTATACACAATGCAAATATCTCTGCAAGCGGTCTCACAGTTTCCACCCTTACTTCCCATAACACTCTGGGATACATTCGATCAGGTTCCAGAGATTTATCCACCATTCTATTCTCTAAGACCTCCCAAAATTCCTCTTTTCTAATGGAAACTATTTTAAAAACATCAATATTTATTTCTCTGCATTCTTTCGCCCAGCATGTTTCTCTTTCTCACTCCCAGCTCATGTTTCAGTCTCTTTTTCTCCCTCTCCCAATCTGTAGTTCTTGCTCTCTTCCCATCCTAATCATGTATTTGTCAAGATGCCCTTGAAAAGTCACTATGGTATCCGCTTCCACTACGTCCCTTGGCAGCGAGTTCCAGGCACTCATATAAAACTGCTATAGGAAGGATGTTGTGAAACTTGAAAGGGTTCAGAAAAGATTTTCAAGGATGTTGCCAGGGTTGGAGGGTTTGAGTTATGGGGAGAGGCTGAATAGACTGGGCCTATTTTCCCTAGAATGTCAGAGGCTGATGGGTGACTTTATGGAGGCCTATAAAATCATGCAGGGCATGGTTTGGGTAAATAGTCAACATCTTTTCCCTGGGATGGGGAATTCCAGAAGTCGAGGGCACATGTTTAAGGTGAGAGGGGAAAGACTTAATAGGGACCTTAAGGGAAATCTTTTCACACAGAGGGTGGTGCGTGTATGGAATGAGCTGCCAGAGGAAGTGGTGGGGCTGGTACAAGATTTAAAAGGCATCTGAATGGGTATATGAGTAGGAAGGGTTGAGAAGGATATGGGCCAAATGCTGCTGGGACTAGATTAATTTAGGATATCTGGTTGGCATGAGCAAGTTGGAGCATACTATACGGTTCTATGGCTCTATATTGAAAGTATCAAATAGAATCTCACTTCAAGCACAATTTATTGTTTAGAACGAGATTTCTTTTCAGAATTAAGATAAATGAAAAAAATCAGAAGAAATGCTTCTCATGGCTGCCAAGAAAATACCTTTACTAATTTACCCGAAGCACGCGACATGTTAGCAACACAGCACAATATCTGATGCTTTGGATTATTGCTTTCCAATGAATTATTGCTCTTAAGCTTTAATCATTTTAAAGTAAATACAAACAATTGCAAAATATGGGTTTGTAATAAATGGCCAATATGGCTGAAGATTAAGAATTGGTATTGAACCTCTAATTTTATTACACAAATTACACATGTATACAAGAAGTCAGCTTCTTCCCTCTCCCTAAAGAATGGTGCAAACACTACTTATGTTGTTGTAAAACCAACATCACACATAATATACGCAAAATAATATTGATAGACATAATGCAACCCAACTACTAAATAATACACATCTCCTAAGCTTTTATCATTGTGTTTTTGTTTGCTGATTATCACACAATTTTCTCCTGTGTTAGATAGCAGGAGCCAGGAAATTACACAGCTCACTGCATCCACCTTGAACAACCGTGCCCTCAAAGGTAAGATCTTCACTCCCTGTGTGAGGGGGTACATGTTGAATTTGCAATCCCCTACACCCCCATCAACCCATTTCCCTGATCATATATGTCCCCTCAGGCCAACCAATGCCTGTCCATCCACTCCAATGGCCCCTCATAATCTCTACATCAATCCCTTCTCTTCCTACTCATCTCAAATGTCCCCGACCCATACCCATAGTTCCTTATGTCAACTTGGTGCCAACCTACCAGTCTTTGCCCTGACACCTTTCATGCTAACTTACTCAGCATCAGGAGCCATGCCGAGATGAAACAAAATATCTACTACAAAACTCATGATATATAAAAATCTCATGGATTCATGAAAATCCATTCAAAACACTGATTGCTTGATGGGATATAAGCCAGAATACTGAGAGAGGCAAGGGAGGAAATTGCTGGGGCCTTGAGGGAAATCTTTGTATCCTCACTGGTTACAGTGGAGGTCCCAGAGAATTGGAGAATAGCCAACGTTGTTCCTTTGTTAAAGAAGGGTGGCAAGGATAATCCAGCTAATTACAGGCCAGTGAGCCTTACGTCAGTGGTAGGGAAATTATTGGAGAGGATTCTTAGAGACAGAATTTACTCCCACTTGGAAATAAGTGGGCATATTAGTGAGAAGCAATATGGTTTTGTGAAGGGGTGGTCATATCTCACTAACATGGTTGAGTTTTTTGAGGAAGTGACGAAGATGATTGATGAGGGTAGGGCAGTGGATGTTGTCTACATGGGCTTCAGTAAGGCCTTTGACAAGGTCCCTTATGGCAGGCTGATACAGAAAGTAAAGTCTCACGGGGTCAGAGGTGGGCTTGCAAGATGGATAAAAAAACTGGCTCGGACATAGAAGACGGAGGGTAGTAGTGGAAGGGTGCATTTCTGAACGGAGGGCTGTGACTAGTGGTGTTCCTCAGGGATCAGTGTTGAGACTTTTGCTATTTGTAATACATATAAATGATTTGGAGGAAATCATAACTGGTCTGATTAGTAAGTTTGCTGACAACACAAAGGTTGGTGGAATTGCAGATAGCAATGAGGGCCGTCAAAGGATAGAGCTAGATACAGATCGGTTGGTGACTTGAGTAGAGAGATGGCAGATGGAGTTTAATCCACAAAAATGTGCATTTTGGAAGGTCTAATCCAGATTGAAAATATACAGTAAATGGCAGAAGCCTTAAGAGTACTGATAGGCAGAGGGATCTGGGTGTACAGGTACACAGGTCACTGAAAGTGGCAACGCTGGTGGAGAAGGTTGTCAACAAGGCATATGGCATGCTTGCTTTCATCAGCTGGGGCAGTGAATTTAAAAATTGTCAGGTAATGTTGCAGCTTTATAGAACCTTAGTTAGGCTGCATTTGGAATATTGTGTTCAATTCTGGTCACCACACCTCTAGAAGGATGTGGTGGCTTTGGACAGGGTACAGAAAAGATTTACCAAGACATTGCCTCGTATGGAGGGCATTAGCTAATGGAGAGGTTGGAGAAAGTTGGGTTGTTATCACTGGAAAGACGGAGGTTGAGGGGCAACTTGATAGAGGTCTACAAGATTATGAAGGGCATGGACAGAGGAGGCAGTCAGAAGCTTTTCCCCAGGGTGGAAGAGTCAGTTACTAGGGCCCACAGGTTTCAGGTACGAGGGGCAAGGTTTAAATGTGATGTACAAGGCAAGTTTTTACACAGTGGTTGCTGCATTCCTAGAACTCACTGCCGGGGGAAGTATTGGAAGCAGATACGATAGTAACATTTAAAAGACATCGTGACAAATGCATGAATAGGATGTGAATAGAGGGATATGGTTCCCAGAAGGGTAGGGGCTTTTAGTTGTGAAGGGCAGCATGTTGGTGCCGGCTTGGAGGGCCGAAGGGCCTGTTTCCTGTGCTGTAATTTTCTTTGTTCTTTGTTGTTTGTTTTTAACTCCTATCATACATTCGTAACGTTAAACAAAAAACCAGTTAGTTCTTAAATAGCCTCCTTAAGCCGGCAATCAGCGTCCAAAACTGGAAGTGCCTTTCCCCTCATTGTGATGATGATGATAGATGTAAAGAATCAAAGCATTAATAATGATATAATGAGTCTTGTCAGTAAACCGCTGTTGAAAGTTTTAAAACATATATTTCCCCCAATTAAGGCAGATCAATTTTACAAAGTCTAAAGAACTGTCAATTTAAATAACTTGACACCTTAACAATTCTACACATCTTATCCATCTTTCAAGAGGATTTATGAATTCTCTAAAGACTCATATTTAGAAGATAACGTAATAATGCCCTTGTTTCACTGAACGTGGAGTCTGATTGAACTCAACATTCGGCATTCCCTCCTCCCTCTTTTGGAGGAAGTAGGTTATCCACTTATGTCCCAACAAATATTTGTAACATATTAAACAAATCTATGAGACTCCCAAAACTCCTATCCTCAAATGAATGCAGGGGATTTAATTCTGGTGATTCTTCAAATGGCCAAAGTCAATGTAGCACTGGAAAAGGACGGTGTCCAAATTTGAATGCAATACTCCAGGCAGGATCTGACCAAGACGTAGCTCCTTTTTATTTTATCCCCAGTGAGGTTAAGTTCAAATTTCCATTAACCTTTCTTCTATTACTTTTTGTACTTCCTCTAGCTTTTCAAATCTGTGTTCAAACTGATTTCAGATTGGTAGAACATGAATACACTTCTCTGAATTATTAGTCTATCAATCTGGATCATTAGCCAAGTAACTTAATCATAATGTAGCACCCCAAATAAGTGCATATACCTTACTTTGATCAAATAAGGTTATAAATCTATAGAACCATGTGCCCATTCATAATACTACATGAGTCATGCTGTAATTCTTAAGAATCACTTTTCTCCTCCAATTTGAGCTTTCTCTATTGTCATACCCATTGCATAGAACAGTTATAGACATGTTCTCCTCATTCACAATGAAGATTGCTACCAGCTGACAGTGTGTCTGGGAACAGATTATCCCCATACCCTGAAAGACTAAAACACCTCATTGTTTGACACAAATCGTCCAGATAAATAATGAAGACAAATATACTAATGTGCTGATTGGATCTGCCATCTCTTTTGTTCAGGCTATAGACATAAAAAAAAGTTGCATTTAATGATTCATGGCGAGTAGTAGCACTTTCTGAGAAAAATGTTTAAATTGGAACCCGTACAGACATCATTTGCTCTAAATAAAGGGTGTCAGCAAAATGTCTGCTGCTGGCATCCATGTGATTTTGATATGTAGATCTCACATGAAAATGTGACAGAAAGCAAACTATCCAGATGCTTGTATATGCACACTTAGGTAGGCGTATATAATGCATCCATGAACGAAAGTAAAACACAACAAAGCAGTGAAAATACCAAAATTCATGAAAAATCTCATGATACTTTTTTATTTCGAAAACTGCACATAAACACAGTGAAAAATTATTCTTAATCTGACAGGTGATTTTCATTTATATAAACACTGCTGGTTTGTGAAACAGATGTATACTTGCTTGTAAATTCTTTTTGATACATTGGACTGATGGCATGGGCTGTGCAAACTGAGCAGTCTGTACCTGTGGAATTTTTGAGTGAAATTTTAACAAGACTCTATTGGAGAGCAGCGGGAGTTGAAAATACTAAATTGTCATTGGTTTTAATCTTAACAGGATCACTCTGAATATAAACGTTAACATAAAGCTAAAATCAGCTACATTTCTGAGTTCCTTCTATTTATCCTTGATAAGGAAATATGTCCAAATTATAAGTGAATTAACAAAAAGTAAATGAAAATAAATAGGAGAAGCTGAGTGTTTTAGTGAAGTCTATGGAGTCTAATTGGAATATAAGGCAAAAGAAAGAGCAAAAAATAATTTAAGTTTTTCTTTCTAAATGGTGCTTCCTGGTGGTTGCTAGTTGAGCAATGTTCTAGGTCCTTTGGCTTTGCAAATTAATGGTTTCTAACCAACATTAAAAGATAACAAAAACAGAAAGTGTTGGAGAAACTCAGAAGTTCTGGTAATATATGAAGAGAGAAAACAGAGTTAACATTTCAGGTCCAGTCATCCTTTGTCAGAACTGGAAATAGTCAGGAAAAGGTGGTATCGATGCTATACTGGGATGGGGGTGTGAATGGAGTACATGGAAATGGGGCCAAGAAAGAAAGAGAAAAAGGGATTGGCAAACAATATGATTGCTTCCAAGAGAAAGATGAATGCTAGGTATGGTGCTAACAGGAAGTGTAATGTTTGAAAATGGTTGGCTATGCAGGAGGCAACCCATTCAAGACAGGGTGTAAGGGTGTAGGGTTGGTAATGAATATGGAGGAGAAT
This sequence comes from Ginglymostoma cirratum, assembly GCA_024137785.1. Taxonomy (NCBI): domain Eukaryota; kingdom Metazoa; phylum Chordata; class Chondrichthyes; order Orectolobiformes; family Ginglymostomatidae; genus Ginglymostoma; species Ginglymostoma cirratum. Next base: position 8,828,083 of record JAHRHZ010000097.1, on the reverse strand, counting down.
ATTCATGTCCTGAAATTGGTAAACTCAATACTGGGTCCTGAAGGCTGTAAAGTACCTGGGCAAAAGATGAGGTGCTGTTCCTCCAACTTGCATTGAGCCTTGCTGGAGCCCTGCAACAGATCTGAAACAGAAATTTTGCAATGGGAACACAGAAAGTTGTATTAGTTTGGAGGTAGTTGGAAGAATTGAGAAGAGGTCTCCATTGTCATTCCACTGGTTTTAACATAAGGGAATAGGTAGGTCCTTGGGTTTGTTGAAGAAGTCTCTTGTGGAGCAGGTATCCTCAGATTTGGTGTGAATTATGGACAATTCTGCAATTTAACAGTACTGCAGAGCTGAGAGTTTGGTTCAGTCTGGGTGTTTGTCCAACATATTATGGAGGTAGGATACCTCCATGGTCTCTTGACAAAACAGGGAATTTAAAGGGTAGCCTGAGATCTCTCAGAGTTATTGGGTGGTGAGCGGAGTGGAGGTTGGAAAATCTGGAGATATTAGGTCTTCCAGCAGTAGGAACAGGTGAATACAACAGGCAAGTGAGAACATAGAAAGGGGTGGATCGTGAAGGGATCAGCAACAAGCACAGTGCCTGATGGTAGCAAAGACAGGAAATAGTCTTGAGAAAATATTAAAATGAACACTTTTTTTTAAAAAAGTAATGAAATATGAAAAGATACACCTAAAAACTGTGAGGTGTACTTATATAACAGCTAAGCTGGATATGCAACTGGAATGTAACTAAGCGACAATGTTACCTACCTTGGAGACCAAACGTGGGCAATTTATTCAGAGAAATAAAAGCAGAAAAAAAAACATAATCACAAGGAAATATGATGCCAACAACACATGGAAAAAGCTCCACAGAACAAGCATGACATAAATTAACTGTGGCACATATGAGAGGCTTTTAAAAGGTTGAAAGAAATTTGAGAGGTGACATGCTGTTCCAATCTCTCCAAATGAACCTAAAAACCAGAAATTCAGAAGGATAATTTGATATTGTTGGTGGTTTTAACTAAATACTCTTAAGACAGAAATTGATGACATTGGATTTAACTACTCTGAATGTATCAATATGTTCTATACTTCCTCAGAAACAATGCCAAAAACTTCTGTTATAACCACCACTTAATATATCAAAAATATAATTCCATTGGGCTAATTCTGTGGTAGCCTTCTGTCTCACAATATAAAGGCGTGTGCCACGGTAGACATCTCTATGTTAACCACTGCCTGGCATGGTTCAGGAGTCCCACTCTGGCACTGCAGTCTCTGCTTGATTTGCGGGTGAAATGAAATGCAGACTGGGTGAGCAGTTCACAGAAAATGCACTGTCTGTAAAAATGACTCCAAGCTTCTAGTTGCTTGCCATTTCAACACACCACAGTGTATCTGAGCCAAAATTTTATCTCAGGCCTACTCCAATGTTCCAGTAAAGCTCAATGCAAGCTGGAGGAACAACACCTTGTTTTCTACCTCGGTATCTTACAGCCCTTAGGACTCAACATTGTGTTTAACAATTTCAGAACATGATCACCTGCTTCCATGTTGATTACCCACCCAAATGCTCCTCGGTCTTGCTTTTCATGGGTTGTTCCCAGCACAGCCAACCCATTTTCAGCCATTCACGCTTCTTTTTAGCATCCTACTTAGCATTTATCTCCCTCTTTGCTTATTATCAGCAATATCTTTGTTTGCTTCTCCTTTTCTTTGTTTCTCTCAGCTTCTGTCCATGTATTCTATGCACTCCTTCCCTCCCCATCATCAGCATTAATACTACTCTTTCCCAGCTGCTTTCAGTTCTGATGAAGCTTGACTTGAAATGTTAATTCTCTTTCTCTATCTACAGATACTGCCAGATCTAATGAATTTTTTGAGCACTTTCTGTTTTTATTTCTGAACACCTTTGTCAGATTTAGTACGCAAAAAAGCAGCCCCTTTAGGTGAAGAGAGACTGGATTAGTTAGGACTTTATTCTCTGAAGTTTAGAAGAAAAAGGGGATGTCATAGAAACCTATAGAATTGTAATAGGACTAAACAGAATAAATGCAGGAAGGATGTTTCCAATGACTGGGGAGGCCAGGGTCACAGTTTAAGGATATGGGGTAGGCATTTTGGATTGAAATGAGGAGACGTTTCTTTACCTAGAGAGTGGTTAACCCGTGGAATTCTCTGCCACAAAAAGCAGTTGAAGCCAAAACATTGAATGTTAACTTGAAGAAGTTAGATAAGAACTTGGGGCTAAAGAGACCAAAAGATTATTTGGGGCAAAGGTGGAAACAGGGTAATGAGTTGGATGATTAGCCATCATCATATTGAAGGGTACAGCAGGCTCGAAGGCTTGAATGGCCTCCTCCAGCTCCTAGTCTCTATGTTTCTATGACCCGAAGGCATATGACAGCAGCAACGTGAAGAATATACGAAAGAGTGCAGTACCAGGATACAATCCTGTTCTACCCAATGAAAATCTCAGACAGCTCTGATGGCACCCTGATTTTACCCATGCTGTCATGGAAAGAATAGATCACACAGAGCAACTTCAGTGGGATGCCAGTATTCTTCAACAGCTTAAACAGATAAACAGACTGCCTCTGCTCATCCGAACGCCGTGGTGAAATCAATACAGGATATGTATAGTGGTTTCTTTTGTCCAGGATATTTGTCATGCAGCTACCAGACTGAGAAAATCATGTCAATTGTAAATCAGCTTCTGAGATCAGTCTAGTTTCAGGGTGGATATACTCAGCCAGGATTGGCAGTCTGACAAAGACAACACAAGACAATTTCCCATGATGCTCAGCAGGGAGATGGCTTGATTGTTGTTGCTGCAATCACTCCAGTCACCCTTGTACTTGTTCACAGTCACAATCTTAGCATCAGAATATCCGGGTCACCATTCCTCACTCCAACAGAAACAAAGACCTTCATGCAGATGCTGAAGTATTTACATTTCCCTGGCTTGATAATTTTAGTCTAGCATTTGCACCTGTAACTTGACCTAGGTCGGCAAAGGGGTCAATAGCTTGGCTAAGCTTCGCCACAGTAGGTCAATATGCAGCTTTGCCAGGATAGGTAGATTTTCCATTAGGTCTATAGCTTCCTTGCTGATTAGTCCTCTAGACACAACTCAAGGTAGTGTTCCACCCATCTCTCCAACTGTTTATTGCAGTCAAAGATGGCTCCCCTGCATTTGTTTCCAATGGAGCAACATATAACAAAGGGCTAATTATTTGCAATGTAACAAGAAGTGCTATTTTACAAAATAATTGCACTTACATGGCTAAGAGAAGTTCTAGTGCCAATTTAGTGCCAAATCATGGCCCCAACAACCTTTTGTCCTCACACATGTTATGTTAACTCACCCAGTATCCAATATGGAAGTCCTCAGGTGCTAGGGTCAGATAAGGTAAAACAAGATACACGTTGTTTATTGCAGATTTCCCCATATTTAAAACAATCACTCTCATTGGTTGAATTTAAATCACACTAAGTACTTTATTCCTATAAAAATAAACAGTTTCTTCAACTAGTCAATTCCTTTGAAAAAAATCTATCATATTCATAACCTCACGTAAAAGACAGTTGATTTCTTTGTAACCACTTGAAGCTGTCAATCAAACTGTTTACCTACAGGCCCTTAGCAGTGATATCATGAAGTGGAAGCAGTCAAGTAGCACTACCAATATGTCAACAATAGTGGGATAGAATGCACAGAGTGTCTTCGACTGCAAGCTGGATGTTGTTGGGGATTTAAATAACTTGACAATTCCACCAATTTCACTTTTTATTGCACAAATTCATGTCTACACTTAATCTAACCCTGGAACATTGAGGGCAACTGAGCATCAATGACACCACTCAGATCACTTAACAACACATATTAAACATTAAACAGAAGCATGGATCAGTATCTGAGTAAATTCACTTGTTTTTCTTCCAGAGAGGTACTTATAACTGTTTTGCTCTTTATTGGATGAGATTGATCTTTATTTGTGAAGTACCTCATGCAATTGCAAATCAACAGCCAAAATCTCTACCAGTCTGATTTTCTGCCCCACTAACTTCAATGGAAAAACAAACCGAAGAAAGAACAGACCACTGACTTGGTCTCAGTCATATAGTTCTAATTTCATGCCCACTTGATTCTGTAAATGAGAAAATCAACATTGGAATCAAATGCCTCAAAATTGAATTGCAAAAAAATAGCAGACATGAAATCCTTGCAAAGGACGGTTCTGAGGAAGGGTCACTGGACCCGAAACATTAACTTTGTTTTCTCCTTCACAGATGCTGCCAGACCTGCTGAGCTTTTCCAGCAACTTTGCTTTTGTTCATGAAATCCTTGCACATTCCCAGCCAGAAGTTTTATTTGTAAAGCCCAAACATTTCTATATACAATGGCCACAACTGAAGCAGTATTAAGCCAGTGGTCAGCAAACAGAGGAATGTGATCCTGATTGGTGTTGCAGAAGCAATGAATGGGATTTGAAGCTCCAAAGATGCCCCACACTACAAAAGAGGTGCTGGAGGCATCCGGTCATACCAATGTCCTGCTCATTTCTCTCTCACTCTCTGAATCAATGAGGATAACCCTATCCAATGTCAACTCTGTGAACGATAAGTTTGATGTGACCATCATTGGTTTTATTCTTCATTTCATTCTTCTCAGTGTGGGTGGTTGGCTGTGGTGGAGGATTACTTGTGTGTGTGTGTGTGTCTGTGTGTCTGTGTGTGTATATGTTTGAGTGTGTGTATGTGTAATGGGATGTTTATGGCTGTGAGGGTATGTGCATGGGTGTGACGGTGCGTGCATGTACATGGGATGTATATGGCTGTGTGCACAAGGGTGTCCGTGTGAAGGTGGACATACATAAGGGGCTGTGCACATGGATATGTGTGTGTATGTACGAGGGAGTGTGAGAGTGGGTGTGAGATAGTGTGCATGAGGGTTGTGCATGTGGATCTGAGAGTCTGTGTATGTGAGGGGCTGTAAGACATGAGATGCGTGTGAGGAAGTGTGTGTTTGTGTGTGAGAGACAGAGTGTGTGTGTGAGAGGGTATGTGTGTGAGTTTGCGTGTATGAAGGGTCTGTGTGCAGATCTAAGGGGGTGGGTGCGTGTGTGTGTGAGAGAGAGTATGTGTGAGGGGGTGTGTGTGAAGAGGTGTGTGTGTGAGGTTGCATATATGAAGGGTCTGTGTGTGAATCTGAGTGTGTGTGTGTGTGTGAGAGAGAGAGGGTATGTGTACATGGGTGGGGGTGGTATGTGCAAGGGTGTGTGTATGTGAAGGGACATAAGCGTGCATATAAGGGTGTTCATTGATAGAGTGCAATGTGGAAGTGTGTGTGTCTGCATGCGCATATGTGTGTGTGTATGTTGCTAGGAGCAGCATGTCTCCACATTGGAATATAGATGCAGGAGTAGGCCATTCAAACGCTAAAACCTATACTTTCCTTCTCAATCATGGTTGATCATCTATTATAGCAACTTATCATGCTATTCCCAGATTCCTTGGTGCCATTACTAACTAGAAATCTCTATCTTAAACTTACTTAATGACTCAGTTTCCACAGGCCCCTGGGGTAGAAAATTCCAAAAATGTTCCGCCATCAAAGTGAAGATGTTTCATCTCAACTCCATTGTCAACGACCCTCTATTTATTCTGGGTCTACATGCTGTGGTTCCAGATCCTACACCCAGGTGAAACATCGCATAAAACCATGAAGATGCAGGAACAGAAGTAGGTCATTTAGTCCATCGAGTCTGCTGTGCCATTCAAACATGTCATGGCTGATTTGATAATCTTCAACTTTCTTGCCTTTTCCCTATTACCAATGATTCCCTTACTGATTTAGTATTTTCAAGGTTGAAATAGATATTTAATGTCCAGCCTCAACAGGAATGAATTCTGCAGATTCACAACTCTTTGGGAGAAGAAATTACTCCTCATTTCAGTCTTAAACATGCAACCTATAATTCTGAGATTACGCCTTCCTGTTCTAGACTATCTCTCCACACCGAACCTGTCAAGTTAAGAACAAAAACAACAAAGAAAATTACAGCACAGGAACAGACCCTTCAGCCCTCCCCAAGCCTGTGCCAATCCAGATCCTCTATCTAAACCTGTCATCTATTTTCCAAGGATCTGTATCCCACTGCTCCCTGCTCATTCATGCATCTGTCTAGATACATCTTAAATGACGCTATCGTGCCTGCCTCCACCACCTCCGCTGGCAACGTGTTCCAGGCACCCACCATCCTCTGCGTAAAGAACTTTCCACGCATATCTCCCTTTAACATTTCCCCTCTCAACTTGAAATCATGACCCCTAGTAATTGAGTCTCCCGCTATGGGAAAAAGCTTTTTGCTATCCACCCTGTCTATACCTCTCATGATTTTGTAGACCTCAGTCAGGTCCCCTCTCAACCTCCATCTTCCTAATGTAAATAATCCTAATCTACTCAACCTCTCTTTGTAGCTAGCGCCCTCCATACCAGGCAACATCCTGGTGAACCTCCTCTGCACCCTCTCCAAAGCATCCACATCCTTTTGGTAATGTGGCGACACCAGAACTGTATGCAGTATTCCAAATGTGGTCAAACCAAAGTCCTATACAACTGTAACATGACCTGCCAACTCTTGTACTCAATACCCTGTCCGTTGAATGAAAGCATGCCGTATGCCTTCTTGACCACTCTATCGACCTGCGTTGCCATCTTCAGGGTACAATGGACCTGAAAATCCAGATCTCTCTGTGCATCAATTTTCCCCAGGGCTTTTCCATTTACCGTATAGTTCACTCTTGAATTGGGTCTTCCAAAATGCATCACCTCGCATTTGCCTGGATTGAACTCCATCCGTCATTTCTCCGCCCAACTCTCCAATCTATCTATATTTTGCTGCATTCTCCGACAATCCCCTTCACTATCTGCTACTCCACCAATCTTCGTGTCATCTGCAAACTTGCTAATCAGACCATCTATACCTTCCTCCAGATCATTTATGTAAATCACAAACAACGGTGGTCCCAACACAGATCCCTGTGGAACACCACTGGTCACAGTTCTCCATTTTGAGAAATTCCCTTCCACTACAACTCTCTGTCTCCTGTTGCCTAGCCAGTTCTCTATCCATCTACCTAGTACACCCTGGACTCTATGCAACTTCACTTTCTCCATCAGCCTACCATGGGGAACCTTATCAAATGCCTTACTGAAGTCCATGTATATGACATCTACAGCCTTTCCCTCATCAATCAACTTTGTCACTTCCTCAAAGAATTCTATCAAGTTGGTAAGACATGACCTTTCCTGCACAAAACCATGCTGCCTATCACTAATAAGCCCATTTTCTTCCAAATGTAAATAGATCCTATCCCTCAGTTTCTTCTCCAGCAGCTTCCCTACCACTGACGTCAGGCTCACCAGTCTATAATTACCTGGATTATCCTTGCTACTCTTCTTAAACAAGGGGACAACATTAACAATTCTCCAGTCCTCCGGGACATCACCTGTGCTCAAGGACGCTGCAAAGATATCTGTTAAGGCCCCAGCTATTTCCTCTCTCGCTTCCCTCAGCAACCTGGGATAGATCCCATCCAGACCTGGGGACTTGTCCACCCTAATACCTTTTAGAAAATCCAACACTTCCCTACTCCTTATGCCGACTTGACCTAGAGTAATCAAACATCTGTCCCTAACATCAACATCCGTCGTGTCCCTCTCCTCAGTGAATACTGACCCAAAGTACTCATTAAGAATCTCACTCATTTTCTCTGACTCCTCGCATAACTTTCCTCCTTTGTCCTTGAGTGGGCCAACCCTTTTTCTAGTTACCCTCTTGCTCCTTATGTATGAATAAAAGGCTTTGGGATTTTCCTTAACCCTGTTTGCTAAAAGTTCCTTAAGAATCTTGTGCATTTCAATAGTCACCCCTCATTCTTCTATAGTCTTATGTGCTCAAGCCCAATCTACCCAAGCTCTCCTTACAAAAGTCCTATCAGTCTTGTTAATCTTCTCTGGAGTGCCTCCAATGCCTGTTTATCTTTCTTTAGATAAGGGGCCCAAAAGTGTTCATAGCATTCCAGCTATGATCTGTCTAGTGCTTTGTACAGTTCTGGCAAAATCTCTCTATTTTTATGCTCCATTCCCTTTCAAATAAAGACCAACATTCCATTTGCTTCCCCTATTACCCACTGAACTTGGATGCTAGCTTTTTCTGATTCATGGACGAGGACACCCAAATCCTTTAGCTTCTTCCTGCCGAATTGTAGAGCCCCACATTTTCCTACATTATATTCCATCTGCCAAGTTTTGTCTACTCACTTCACCTGTTTATATCCCTCTGCAGATTCTGTGTAATCTTCATCACTTGCCTTACAAACTATTTTTGTGGCATTTGCACATATTCTGAAAAAGACATTCATTTCAAAAATCCAAGTCATTAATATATGTTGTAAATATTTGTGGCCCCAGCACATATCCATCTGACACTCCATTAGCTTACAGGAAATGCCCACCCCTCCTCTCCTTATTCACAATTCTGTCCTCTATATACTTGGCCAATCCTCTATCCAAACTAATATACTACCTCCATTATCATGGGTTCTTAAGTTGCCTAACATAGGGTCCTTACCAAATACCTTCTAAAAAACCAACTAAATTATATCTACTGTTTCCCTTTCTCTTTTCTGCTTGTTACTTCCTTTATCTATTAAGTTTGTAAGTTTATGTGAGGTCGCCTCTCATTCTTCGAAGACAGTCCAGATAATTCAGATCAAGTCTCCTCAACCTCTCCTCTCAAGAGGAGACTGGATGTGAATTCTCTGACTACATTCAAGTACTTACACACAGTGTGAATTAAATCCATTTTTTTTGTTTATCATGTGATACAGAATCTATAGCAGAATGGCACCTTCTGGGATCATCATTACTACCTTCAGTCATTTGAAATCCCCAGCAGGAAATTACAAGTCTATTTGGTTTATTGTTGATTAAAATCAATGATGTCAAGACAGCTTGTGGAGAATCTTGGTGTGATGTTGCTATAGATCAGTCATGCTGAATGCAAGTCTTATTATCGAGAGTACGTGCTAATACAGATGATGTAATGGACTGGTGAAGACAGTAAATAATATTTTTACAAAAAAGTTTTGAAAACACACAGGTTTTCATACTTTTAAATTTTAATATGTAAAATGTGAACTTAATTTTTTAAAACTTACTCTTTCATGAAGTATAGGCATTGATGGTGATGGCAACATTTGTTGTCTATCCATATTTGTCCTTTGAAAGCAGTTAAGAATCAACTATATTGGTGTGGGTCTACGGCCACATGCTGGCCAGAAGAGATAGAGTCATAGAGTTATACAACATGAAAACAGATTCTTTGGTCCAACTTGTCCACGCAGACCAGGTTTCCCAAACTAAACTAGTCCCATTTGCCTGTATTTGGCCCATATCCCTCTAAACTTTTTCTCTTCGTGTACCTGTCCAAATATCTTTTAAATCTTGTGACTGTAACTGCATTTGCCACTTCCACTGACTGTTCATTCCATATATGCACCACCTTTTGGATGAAAAAGTTGCCCCTCAGGTCTCTTTTAAATCTTTCTCTTCTCACCTTATACCCATGCCCTCTAGTTTTGAATTCCCCTACCTAGGCAAAAGACTTTTACTGTTCACCTTATCTATGCTCCTTATGATTTTATAAACCTCTGTAGGGTCACCCCTCAAAATCCTATGCTCCAGTCCCAAACTATCCAGCCTCTCCCTATAACTTAAACCCTTCAGTCCCAGTAACACCTTTGTAAATCTCTTTTGCACCTTTTCCAGTTTAACAATATCCTTCCTATTGCAGGGCAACCAGAACTGTATGCAGTACTCCAATATTGGTCTCATCAATGTCCTATACAGCTGCAATATGATATCCCAACTCTTCTATTCAATTCTCTGACCAATGAAGGCAATTCGTCATGAACCAGATATGTTTTTATGACAATCTTTGATAGTTTCATGATGACTATTATCGAGAGCAGATTTTTATTTCAGGTTCCTTTGATTAAGTGCTGAATTTAAATTCCACTGGCTGCTGTGGTGGGAACTGCCCCCAAAGTACTATCTTGAGCCTCTGGATTTCTAGTCCAGTGACATTATCACTTTACTAATTATAAACTGAATGTTGCTATGCTACTTTATTGCTGTTTTTGTTGGCATCTGGGGTCATGCTCACTCTTAAATTTTAAAATGAAAACACTGGAAAGAAGCACTGTGTTAAGCCCTTACATCCCCTGTGAAATGCATAAAACTGAATACAAATTATATATGAAAAAGCAAGATCCCCAACCCCATAAACTGCCCTCAAAAGAAATTAATTGTAAGATACTGATCAATGGGAAAGTGCAGAACAAATCTCATTTTCACATTGGTCAGCCCACACCATAAACTAAGGAGTGGAAGAATTCTTTTTGAGATAAGACTGTACCACATAGACTCCTCACTCAGATGATGAAAAATAAATGATTGTTTCCATAGAGAAACAGACATTGCCCTTAAAATGACACCCTCATGGACAAGCACTTGACAAAGCTTTTATTTGTTTATAAAATTTAGCGTTTTAATGTAAATCGCATTGAAATATACCATTGTACCATAAACAGTAGCCATCGTGTTATTTGACTGCAATGTTATAATAGTAAAAACAATAAACAGTCTAGCTGAGAGCCCACCTTCCCTGGTAGCAAATCCTTTTTAAAAACCTTTTTGTGCACGAATAGTTTAAAAAATCCAATCAAGCTCCAGAGTATATTTAAAAATGAATCTTAATTATGTACATAAAACAGTGGCAAAGGCTGTCAAAGTCCAATGATTACAAAGTCTAAACTCAAATTTATCGGTTTATTGGATGAGAAAAATATTGTACAGATAATAATAGCAGAAAGAGTACATAGATGCATTTGGATTATTATTGAAATATATCACAAAATCAAGTTGAATAAAAACTATTTTCAAAAAGCCAATCTGTTGAATAGCTTTGCTTGACAAGGCAAGACTCTGAAAGCAATGAGATTTACTGTTAGTCACACAAAGGCAGTCAGTATTAACCAAGTCCTAAGCACCTGTGGTGTTACTTTAGATCTTGTGCAAATTGGCTGATGTTAGAAACACAGCTTCAGCTTCTGTGAAGATGCCTAGCATCATCTAATCAGTCATGGAAAGTAACAGCAAGAATGGAACAATGAGTCTAGATATCTGATACTGAAGATAGCAATTGAAGCTAGTGTTATTTATGTAAGGGCCATGCATTGTAAGGTTGGATTAGAGAATTAAGGGACTTATTTGATAGTTAAATCTGATAGAGTTTTTTTTTCCTTATTCATTCACAGGATGAGGGCATCACTGACCAGACAGCATTTATTGTCCATACGGCAGTTAAGAGTCAACCACATTATGTGGGTCTGGAGTCACATGTAGGCCAGACCAGGTAAGGATGGCAGTTTCCTTCCCTAACCGACATTAATGAACCAGATGGTTTTTTCCCAACAATTGGTAGTGGATCCACGGTCATAATTAGGCTCTTAATTCCAGATATTTATTGAATTCAAATTCCACCATCTGCCATGGTGGGATTCGAACCCAGATCCCCAAACTGTTATCTGGGTCTCTGGATTAACAGTCTACCCATAATACCACTAGCCATCACCTCCCATATGGGATATAAATAATTCAAAATACTTGCTCAGTGTAGTTTAAATATTTAACCCTGAATATGAACTTTGATGACAGCATTTTGAATCACATTAAAAAGGACAAAATTGATACACAGAGGTGGCAAAATATTAGTGTAAAAAGGAACAAAAGACACACTTCCACTTAGAGTCACATCTAAAACTATTACAAAACAAAGATGAGAAGAGTTGAAGGAACAGTGGAGATTGCCTGTTGAAAATTGGAGGATTAGAAAGAACAAATTCTACTCAAACCAACATCAAGCCTATTACTTAATATATCTTTAGCTGGTTTTATGATTCTACTGACAGAACACAGATCTTTGCCTGTATTTTTACTTTAAGAAAGCCCATCAAACTGCTGTGGAAAGGTCAATTCCTTGCAGAAAAGCCCACTCAAAATGTGTTCACTCTGAACTATGACTCACATCTTATAATATCATGATCGATGGCATCTCTGCATTCCCGCTTCTAGCTCATTGTCCTTTTCCTCTCTCAGTCAGTTTTGGATATTTCCACTCCCATCTGCTGTCATGCTTCACATACACTGAAATATGTATAGCCCAGATGAAAAATATCCTACATTTGCTTCATGCAGTAGTAAATAGTAAATGTACTTAAAGAATAAGTTTCTGATTTTGTTACAAAAACTAAAACAAGAAATCGTCAATCGCAACTTCACCCTGTTAGTAAGGTACGGGCAATTAACATATACAAACATTGCAATAGCACACAGCAAATAGGTTTGCCTACTTATGACCAACAGTGGAATCTATGCAAGATATCTGTGGATTACAAAACAAGTATACAGCCCTGAAAAAGAACAGAGGCACTTCTCGGTGTTGCGGCCGGAATAGACAAAGAAATGCTGGGGACCATCATTAACCAAAATGCAACAGGTTACATTGGACAAAGAAAAGTGACAAGGACAACAATTTACAGGATCTAACAAATAGGTATCAAGGAAATAAAAAATAATAACTGGCAGTATGAAAACAAACTGCTGGTATATTATCAAGGGCAATAGGAAAATATATCAAGGAAAGGAGAAAGATAAAATAAAAAAGGGCCCATCAAAATCAGATTTAGGTTAAACAATAATAGAAGATAAGGGAAAAGCACACTGTTAAATTAATATTTGGCTTCAGTAGTCACAGTAGAAATGGAATTTCAAGTCCAGAGATGACTAGAGATTACGAAGAGGCTAAATCAGCTGATCATAGAATCCCTACAGTGTGGAAGCAGGCCATTTGATCCATCGAGTCCACACTGACCTTCTGAACAACATCCCACTCAGAGTCATTCCCCTACCCTATCCCTGTAAATCTACACTTCCCATGACTTATCCATTTAGCCTGCACATCGTGTTGCTATGGGCAACTTAGCATGGCCAGTCCATCTAGCCTGCACATCTTTGGACTGTGGGAGGAAACCCGAGCACCCGGAGGAAACCCACACAGACACAGGTAGAATGTGTAAAATCCAGGCAGACAGTTGCCTGAGGATGGAATTGAACAGGGTGGTGCTGTGAGGCAGCGTCACACCCTGATGAATGTAAACTGGACTGTTGCACTAAATAATCTAACTTAACAACTCTACAGACTCCAGAAACTTTCATCCAAGCATGGTAAAAAAGTGCAAAAAATTCTAATTTTCTTAATGTTAATTAATGTATGCATAATAACAAAGTTAGAATGTCGTAAATCCAATTTTATTGTTCAAAAAATGAAGAAGGAGAAATCAACAGGCTACTGATTTAATACCAATAGTGCAAAATTCCATCCATTATTATGGACAAAGTAAATGCAAGCTTGATTTGGAAGACTGGGAGCATTGAAGTATCATGACTATGTTGCTGGAGCAATAGTACGGAAGCTTGGACTAATGATCAATTATTATGATGATGGGACATGAGTGCAAATCTCACTGTGGCAACTGAGGAATTTAAATTCAATTACTAATCAGGAATAAAAAGCTCGTACCAGCATTTGTAACTATGAAATGACTGGACTGTCAAGAAGACCTATCTGGTTTGAATGCCTTTGGAGGCTCGAAATCTGCACCCCTTATCTGGTTTAACCTTTATGTGACTCCAAATCCACTGTAACTTAGGTGACTTCTATCCTCTGAAACAGTCTAGAAAGCTCTTCAGTTGTATCCAAGAGAAACGCTCGGCACCACATCCTTGATATGAATTGAGATGGACAATAATGCAGGACCTATCAGTGACACTCACATTGCAGGAATAAAAAATGGCCTTGTGAAAGATGGTGTAATATAATGTAAAATGTTATTTGACAGAACATTCTGACTGGCAGATAGAAAAATATCATTTGGGGGAAATTTTCACTGGAAAGTCATATGGGTTTAAGGAGCAAAACCAGAAATCTCAGGAAACACTTAGCACGTCTGGCAGTATCTGTAGACAGAAAATAGCATGAACATTTCAGGTCCAGTGACCCTTGTTCAGGACATGGGTTTGGTTATATGTGAGGAACTAACATTGACTCAGTATTGCATCAGCATAGATTAGAGAATCCCCACAGTGTGCAAACAGGATCTTCTGCCCAACAAGTCCACACTGACCTTCAGAGAATCCCACCCAGACCCATTCCTCACAACCCACCTAATCTACATATCCCTAAACACTATTGGCAATTTAGCATGACCAATCCGCCTAGCCGGCGCATCTTTGGACTGTGGGAGGAAACTAGAGCACCCAGAGGAAATCCACGCAGACACGCGGAGATCGTGCAAACTCCACACAGACAGTCACCCGAGGGTGGAATCCAACCTGAGTCCCTGGCATTGTGAGGCAGCAGTGCTACCCACTGAGCCACCGTGCCACCCCAAAAAGGCCGATGATGGACACTGAGGCTCCGACATTAACAACCAATACATTGCTAGGCATCGGTGGGGATCAAATTCACAATCTTCAGTTTACAAGACCAACACCTTCCCACTTGGCCGCTGAGCCCTGCTTGTTACTTGCTTCCAGAATTACCTGGGTCTGAAAGTGAGATGGGACCCCTTTACAAGTGTCAGTGTATCTTTAAAAATTCTAATAACATTTAATTTCTTGACTGGTACCACGTCCATTCCCTCCACTACCAACTCAGTTCAAGCGGTACTACTATCTACAAAGGGCACTGCAGGAATTCAGCAATGATGCTGAGACAGCACCTTCCAAATCCACATCTACTTCCATTTAGAAGGACAAGAGCAGCAGATAAATGGCCTCTAAAGTCCAAGTACCTAGGTACAAATCTTGGACATAAAACAGGAATGTTAGGAAAAGTGGCAGCATTGCTTACAGTGACTAAAAATTAAGTTAGAAGCAAGATAGTTACAACATAGTTAAAGAATTGACATTACAGTCCATAAATAATTTCAGATCAACATTACATTGCACCAGCATTGCAGCAGCTCAGCGAGCACATGGTCTGACCGCCCGCGCCAGGCCTCGGTCCAACAACAGTCCCACTCTGCTCCAATCCTTCAGTCCATTCCGCATTGGCATTCAGCTCCCGCAAAGTAGGTTGCATTGCTCCGGAACTCATCTTTTCTCTTGCGGATCTCTGGGACTCATTTACCCTTGCGCTGTTTTGGAGCTCGCATCTCCCTGTGCCATGCAGGGACTCGGTTCATTGCATGCTGCTCAGGCACAGCTTCTTCAAATGCTGCACCAGGACTGCTAAAAACAGAGATAAAAAGAAAAAGAAGAAAAAGAACAGGTGGAGCAGAGGAGCTCCAAGTGGAGCATCCTACTCCACTGCCATCTTGCAGGCATGTAAGTTCCTTTAGGGACTTGACAGGACAAATGAAAGAATATTTCCCATCGTGGGTAAATCTAGAACCAGGGGCACAGTTTCAGTGTAAGGGGTGTTCCATCTAATACAGTGATGAAGATAAAAATGTTCTTCTGGACTGTTGTTGGTTATGGAATTCTCTTCCCCAATAAGAGGTGGAGGCTGGGTTATTGAATATAACTCAGATAGAGAGAATTTTTGATTGATTAGGATGTAAAGGGCTGTGGGTAGCAGGCAAGCAACAGAAATTAGGAATATGATCCTGATGAATGCTGGCTCAGGGCGCCAAATGGATTACTCCTGCTCCTACTTCCTATGCTCAGTTCCTATTTGCTCTCCCCAAGTTTCCACCTTGGCATACATATGCAACTCTGTGGGAGATTGACTTGAGTACTCAATTGATTTTGCTACAACACCAATGAGCAATATAGGTGACTGATTTGCGTCAAGACTACTTAGAAAGCTCTTTGCATCCTATCAACTGCTTCCACTGCTGAATTGAGCTTATATAATTAAGGTATTGAAGTAACCATAGCCAATCCTACAGACTCTACATGCAGAGGACACAGACTCAAAGAATCCCCACAGTGAGGAAATAGGCCCTTCAGCCCAATAAGTCCACACTGACCTTCAGAGCATCCCATCCAGACCCATCCCCCTAATCTACAAATCCCTGAACTCTACGGGCAACTTAGCATGGCCAATCCACCTAGCCAGCACATCTTTGGACTGTGGGTGGAAACCGGATCACCCAGAGGAAACCCACGCAGACACGGGGAGAATGTGCAAACTCCACACAGACAGTTGCCTGAGGATGGAATCAAACCCAGGTCCCTGGCGCTGTGAGGCAGCAGTGCTAACCACGGAGCCACCATGCCGCTCATACTGAAGAAAACAGACAAATTTTCACTCCCTCCTTTCTCCCAAAGTTTGCTGACAATTCATCTTCCACTCTAAACCCATCAAGGAATTACAGGTGCAAACTCTGCCACATCACAATAGGTACCACCCTTTTCCTTAAATCCAGCATTAGGCCACCAGGCCTTAGAAAATTAGAATAAGGAGGAGCCTTGTTTACATTTTGTACCTTACACCCTAATTTCTCATCTTCTGAAGAAAGCAAAGTGGTGCAGGTTTTCCATATTTATGACCCTGATTGGACAACCTGACCTTTAGATGAGTTCTCCCTGCCACTTTCCTGGCCAAAACCCTTCTCTTCTGAAGCAAAGTATAAGAATATAGAAATTGAAGAAAATGGAAGATGAGAGGATCAGTGTGGAAACCACAAGACCCCCTAGCCCCTTTCCAGCAGTCAGTGCCATAACCTGTGATATAAACATCCATTAGCCATTTGCAAAGAAAGTAAGCATGTGAGGTTAGAGAGGTAGGAAAGAAGAGAGAGTGGGGAAATGGTGTAGGATGGCACTAGTTCTCTCTCCATCTGAACTTCTGCATCAACACATACTTGTTCTGATACATGTCACCACCACCACCTGTAAGATCCTCTCCAAATCAGACACCATTCCCATTTCAAACCATATCGCTATTCCTCCATTGTTGCTGGAGACAAAATTCTGGAATTCCTTTCCCAGCAGCACTGTGGGTGTACCTGAGCTAGATGTGCAGCAGCAGTACAAGAAGCCAGCTCACCTCGACCTTCTTAATGACATTTAGCAATAGGCAACAACTTCAAGCTTTGAACAGACATCCACATCCAATTAAAGACTTAAAATGCTCACGAGAAATTGAGTTATGTATGAAAAATGACAAAATCTACATTCTGAGGTAAAATTCTTGCGCTCTTCACAAACATATTGACTTTTATCTTGTAAGGGATAAGAAACTAGAGAAGCTGAATACAAATGGAACATTGCTTGCCATGTCTTCTATAAAAACACTGTCCACGGGTACAGTGCCGGAAGATTGGAAAGAGGCAAACGTCATTCCCTTGTTCAAAAAAGGGAATAGGGATAACCCCGGAAATTACAGGCCAGTTAGTCTTATGTCAGCGGTAGGAAAATTATTGGAAAGGGGTCTGAGAGATAGGATTTAGGATCACTTGGAAAGGCACAGTTTGATTTGTGATAGTCAGCATGGATTTGTAAGGGGTAGATCATGCCTCACAAACCTTACTGAATTCTTTGAAGAGGTGACCAAACACGTGGATGAAGGCGGAGCAGTGGATGTGGTATACATGGATTTAAGTAAGGCGTTTGATAAGGTTCCCTATGGTAAGCTCATGCAGAAGGTAAGGAGGCATGAGAAAGGGGGGAATGTGGCAGATTGGATTCAGAATTGGCTGACCCTTAGAAGACAAAGAGTGCTAGTGGATGGAAAATATTCAACATGGTGCTCAGTTACAAGTGGTGTACCACAAGGATCTGTTCTGGGTCCTCTTCTATTTGTGATTTTTGTAAATGATTTGGATGAAGGAGTGGAAGGGTGGATTAGCAAGTTCACGGACGATATAAAGGTGGGTCACGTTGTGCACAGTGCGGAGGGCTGTTCTAGGTTACAAAGGGACATTGATAGAATGCAGAGCTGGGCTGAGAAGTGGTAGATGGAGTTTAACCCTGAAAAGTGTGAGGTGATTCATTTTGGAAGGACAAACTTAAAAGCAGAATGCAGGATTAACGGAAAGATTCTTGGCAGTGTGGAGGAGCAGAGGGATCTTGGTGTTCATGTTCACAGTTCCCTGAAAGCTGCCACCCAGGTGCATAGAGTTGTTAAGAAGGCGTATGATGTGTTAGCTTTCATTAATCGAAGAATTGAGTTCAAGAGCCGTGAATTTAGGCTCCAGCTATACAAAAGCCTGGTTCGGGCACATCTGGAGTATCGTGTCCAGTTCTGGTCACCTCATTACAGGAAAGATGTGGAAGCGTTAGAAAAGGTACAGAGGCGATTTACCAGGATGTTGCCTGGAATGGAGGGAAGGTCTTACGAGGAAAGGTTGAGAGAGCTAGGGCTTTTCTCTTTAGAACGACGAAGGATGAGAGGTGACTTGATAGGGGTGTACAAAATGATCAGAGGTATAGATAGAGTAGACAGCCAGACACTTTTTCCTAGGGTGGAGGTTGCTTTTACGAGGGGACATAGTTTTAAAGTGAAAGGAGGTAGATATCGGGGAGATGTCAGAGGTAGGTTCTTGACTCAGAGAGTGGTAGGGGCGTGGAATGCATTGACGGAGAGGGTAGTGGAGTGGGCCTCATTAGGGGCATTTAAGCAGTTATTAGATAGGCATATGGATGATAGTATAAGGCAGGGGTGGAGGTTAGATAGACCTAACGTTTAGGGTAAAAGTTCGGCACAACATCGTGGGCCGAAGGGCCTGTACTGTGCTGTACTGTTCTATGTTCTATGTTCTTTAAATCAGACCCAGCCCAATACCACTGCAAAGAAGCATTTCCACCAATACCAGTTTGGGTATTTCCAGAACCACAGGGCCAGGCCTCGTCATAATCTCGATTTATGACATGGAGATGCCGTTATAGGACTAGGGTGGACAAAGTCAGAAGTTAAACAATACCAGGTCATGGTACAACAGGTTTCTTTGAAATCATAAGCTTTCAGAGTGCTGTTCCTTCATCAGGTGAAGTGGAGGGAAACATGCAAGCACACGATTTATATGCACAGCGATAATGGTAAGATAATCCTGGGTCCAAAAAAAAGTTCAGATTCTGAGTCCAGCAAAAAGTAGACTTTGCAGCCGTTACATTGGGTGATACAAGTAGAACTGATGTCAAAAGATGAACAGATGATATTGAGATGTCTGGCTTTGTAATTCAGCTGAAATGAATTGGTACTGTTTCCTTTCAACGGTGGTTTTGATGTGTTCTGGTTTCCAGCAAGAAAGCGAGACTCCCTTTCTTTGTAAACCATAGTGGAGGAATGGCAAAGGATTTTCTCAACCAAGACCCTCACTGCACAAATTGACCAAAGTTGAAACTGACTTTTAACCATTGTTCTTATGTAGTTTTGAAAGAGGCAAACAGAAATATATGTCTCTCGATCAGGCAGCTAGCTCTCTTTTCTCCCATCACATTCACAGGCTGAGATAAGTCACAGGAAAATACAGTTCAGTTTGCAGTCCATTTCCCCCTTCAAAGTTGTTATCTTTGAAGTTGCCTTTGTACCACCAGCTTTAACATTCCATGGTGTCCCTCAAGGCTGGGGATAATCCACAAAGTTATCCAGACAGACAGACAGTGAATAACATTGTTCAGAATTCATATTCTTAGTCATTTTTTTTAGCTGTATGTCACCTTTTTAAAAAATACAGATGATATAATTTGAAGTTTATTATGTCTGTAACTGAACCAGGATAGTTATTCATTGTCATGACACCTTTAAGAGCCCTGGTAAATCAGAAGCTTCACCCAGATCTCTCAATGAAGAATTCGATCTTTGCCAGACTCAATCTCCAGCCTTCATTCAGTCATGTCCACCCAAATCCACACGGACCCAACCTCTTGTAGCCTCGCCGCCCTCCCTTTTGCACCTTCCTATTGTTGCCATCTGCTGCTATCAAGCCCTCCCGACCCTAACAGATTGACCCACTAGTCAGATTATCTAGTGTGGGTTTACAATAATTTAACAAATCCTTAACATTAATCTGTACCCTTAACCAGTTCATCTATTCAGCACCTACTCCGACTTTAAACTTAGTGAACACTGACAAGTCTGGTAAACGTAATTCAGCCAGCATTAAAACTCAATTTCAAAGCAAGGCCAAAAGCTGGAATGAATGTAAAATTCATTGGAAAATGCCAAATATAATTTGACTGTAGAAGTTGATAAGTGCACTTATTCTTGCTGTACTGCACTGCATTAAGTGGAGAAGGTTAACCTGTCACAGATAATGTATAATGAAAGAACTTTACAACATAATCAACACAGGCATTCCAGCAGAAACTCTGAGACAACTTAGGTTCTGCTAGAGATTAGTTATCTCTTTGTTCGCTCCTTTACTTCTGTTAGAAAGGCTGTTGGCTACAAATCAAAGGCAATTGTTGTTTATTATTGCAAGTCAAAGTTCAAATTCCAATCAATTATACTCTTTTGCCAACTGACCTATTTTTATGCAAAAAACTTTTAAAAGATTTGGTGAACACATGACTGATTGATGCTCCCAGGTGATTCTTTGTGTTTTAACATCAGCTCATTAGGTGCTGTTGTTTTCAGTAATTACACGTCAGTAATGAAATAATTCAGAAAAACATTATCATTAGAGAGCTCTCATTATTAGGCAGTTCAAATGGAAGCTCCAAATTTACCTCTTAAGGGTTCACAAAAGGCTATGATTTTAAGGTGGGTATTGGAGTGGAGTCGGGAAGCTTCCTACTTCAGGAAAAAAAAAATCCTGAATTGACAAGGTTTTTATGTGGGGTGTGTGGGGGTGAATTGAGTACGGGATGGAATTAAACCCACTCCCACAACACAGATCAGAGATGGCCAAAGTGCTGCCGTCTACTGTGTTCAGCTAGTTATAAAGAACAGCTCCTCTTTGTTATCTTAAATACTAGCCCTCATTTCTTGCATCTCCATCCGCTGTCCCATCTATACATGCAATCTCACGCAAACCCTTCCGTCACCCATGAACCCCCTCCACGCAAACTCATGACCATCCACTCATCCTAATGATCATTTATATCCCTTATGCCAGCTTAGTACAAATTCACAAGACACCCACACCATCACTTTGCCTTTACACACATTGGAAGTCACCCGTTTTTCATCACAGGTGGACCTGCGAACCATGTTAAGATAAAAAAAAGTTCTTAGTACTTATTGCATGTTTTGATGAAATAAAAATGTTCCAATTCATAAAAGCCCACTGAATACACGTAAATCATCAAGTGTTCGAGATCTCAAAAAAACAAACATTTGCTTTCATAACCCCACAAAGATAGTTAATCATTTAATATTCCCTATGTGCTGGCAATCAAACTGTGAAATCAAACTCCCACTGTGATAATGCAAGGTTATGGATATTAGCTAAGCATTAATAATGCTTCAATGGTAGTGCATAGGTTCAAGTCACCTAACAGCTTTGAACCTTATAGAACAGATCTATCTACCTCCTACAGAGTTTCGTTTTCTATTACTAATAGACAGCGATACGCACTTCACCCATCTTGTAGGAGCATTTATGACTTCCCTAAAGGTTCTCATACTGCAAATGTGGCCCAAGCTCTTGTAAATATGAGCTATGTGCAAACAGAGTGTTTAGTTCAAATGATCTTCCTGTGTTGAAGTGATTCAACTATTTAAATCAGAAGCAAAAGTAAATCAATGAACATTTGCAATGAGCGAGCAAATAGTTTATTTGTATTAGTTTCTCAGTTTTTCATGCTATTGATGATGAATCATATAAATTTCAACAGTGCTGCTGTCCCGTCATTGCATTTAATTAACGGGCAGATTTTAAAACATCCTCTCATTGCTTCTCTTATTTAAAAATGTGAAATCTATGGTATCCAGGGGTTTCCTGCTTTACAGCAATAGTTCTGAAAGCCATTGATAGATTTAACACATTGGAGTACAAAGGAGTAGTAATTACTACATAAAACAGGGTGCACAGCTGGCAGCAGATACATCAAAACATAGGCATCTATTTGGGCATGGCAGAGATACAATACATAAAGATAACGGTTGCAGGAATTCAACATCATGACATAACTGCATCTCAGGGAACTCAAATCAACTGGTTCAGAAATATGGTGACACATCTCTGAAGCAGGTAGGAATTGAACCCAGGTATCCTGGCTCAGAAATAGGGACACTCCCACTGCACCACAAGAGCTCAGTTATTTGGCTAGTATCTTAGTTTCAATCACACTTAATTACTTCATCAATGCTTTACTTTTATTATATTGTCAAGAATTAAGCGGTCATGTATAACTGCACAATGCTTAGCTCCATTCACAATTCCTCAGAATATAAAATTCACATGTATAAGACCTAGATGACTTGGACATGATTAACAATACCATTGCCTAATATCCCATTAACATCATCCTGTAAGTTACAATCTACTGGAAACAATGTTTCCTACATGTTGTTCCTAAATGTAATAGGCCACAGATTCCTCAGGATCCTTTCCTAACATCTACGAATGAGTGACAGGGCACTGCAGTTGCACTTCTCTGTTCACCCTTTCCTCAGTGCTAGAAGAGCTGGTCCAGGTCTACCATTTTGAGGGGCTTTTACGTTAACGAATTAGACAAAGGAACTGAGGGCATGGTTGCTAAGTTTACAAATGACGAAGGTAGACGAAGCGACAGGTAGTGTTGAGGAAATAGGGAGGCTGCCAAAGAACTTGGACAGGCTACGACAGTGGGCAAAGAAGTGATGATGTGGAGGTGCTGGTGTTGGATAAGGGTGGACAAGGTCAAGAATCACATGAAACCAGGTTATGGTCCAACAGGTTTATTTGAAGTCACCTGAAGAAGAAGCGAGACTCCGAAAGCTTGTGTCTTCAAATAAACCTGTTGGACTATAACCCGGTGTCATGTGGTTTTTGGCAAAGAAGTGGCAGATAGAATACAATGTGGAAAACTGTGAGGTTATGCACATTGGTAGGAAGAACAGAGGCAAGCACTATTTTCTGCATGGGGAAAGGCTTTGGAAATCTGAAGCACATAGGGACAAGGGAGTCCTAGTCAGGATTCTCTTAAAGTTGCCATGCAGCTTCAGTTGGCAGTTAGAAAGGCAAATGCAAAGTTAGCATTCATCTTGAGAGGGCTAGAATGCAAGAGCAGGTTGAAATGCTGAGACTGTATAAGAGTCTGGTCAGACTGCATTTGGAATATTATAGCAGTTTTGGTAAGATGTGTGGGCCTTGGAGGGGACGCAAAGTAGGTTCTCAAGAATGATCACAGCCTCAAAGTGAAGAGACAACCCTTTAGAACTTAGATGAGGAGGAATTTCTTCAGCCGTAGGGTGGTGAATCTGCACAGCTCATCACCACAGAAGCCTGTGGAGGCTAAATCATTGAGTGTTTTTAAGGCAGAGATAGGTAGGTTCTTGATTAGTAAAGGGATCAAGGGTTATGGGAGCAAGTCAGAAGAATGGAGTTGAAAAACGTATCAGCTGTTGAATGGCTCTTATATTGTAGCCCTCTCAAAATGAATGCTAATATTGTATTTGCCTTCCTAACTGCTAACAAAACCTGCATGTTAACTGAAAGAGAATGCTGAACTAGGATTCCCAAGTCCCTTTGTGCTTTGGATTTCTCTAGCCTTTTCCCATTTAGAAATATTTATTCCTACCAAAGTGCATAACCTCGTACATTCCCGCATAGTATTCTATCTGCTACTCTTTGCCCACTATCCTATCCTCTCCAAGTCCTTCTGCAGCCTTCCCACCACCTCAACACTTCCTGTCTATCTTTGTGTCATCTGTAAACTTAGCAACAATGGCCTCAATTCCTTCATCCAGATCGTTAATGTATAATTTAAATAGTTATGGTCCCAAAACTGAAAATTATTGCAACATTATTCTTTTATATTATTAGCTAGATTACCTTCATATTTCTTTTACTTCCTCATTGCTTTCTTAGTTGTCCTCTGCTGGTTTTTAAGGGTTTCTGAATCCTCTGTCTTCCCAATTATCTTCACCACATTTTATACTTTGTCTTTTGCTTTCAAGCTATCCCCGACTTCATTTTTCAGCCACGCTTGTCTCAGCCTCCCCTTAGCATGCTTTTTCTTCCCTGGGATGAATTTCTGTTTTGCTTCCTAAATTACCCCCAGAAATTCCTGCCATCACTGTTCCAATGTCTTCCTACTCGGCTCCCTTTATAATAGACTCTGGTCAGCTCAGCTCCTCCATCATGATCTTGTAGTTATGATACTCAACAGTCAATTGATCCATAACCAGGGATCATCCTAGTGAATTTTCTGTACTGCCCCCAATTTAATATCTTTCAATAAGTAAGGGGGCTAAAACTACGAAATAGTACCTTGTTGTGTTGTTTCACCAACATCTTGTACAGTCACAGTAAGACTTCCCTACTTTTATATTCCAAACCCCTTGAAATAAGGGTCAACATTCCATTAGCCTTCATGATTTTCTGCTGCAGCTGTGTGTTAGCTTGTTTCATGCACAAGTACCCTCAAGTTCCCGTGTGTTGCAGCTTTCTGTATTTTCTCTCCAGTTAAATAATATTTTGCTCTTTTGTTCTCCCTTCTAAAATGAACAACTTCAGGTTTTCACACATTGTACTCCATTTTCCAACTTTTGCCCATTTACTGAACCTATCAATATCTTTCTAAAATGTTTGTATCCGTCTTTCAACATGCCTTTCCAACAAATTTAGTGGGGTCTGCAAATCTGGCTGCAGGACACTCGCTTCCTTCCCCCAAGTCATTACAACACAATGAAAACAGTTACAGTCTTAGCACTGATTCCTGTGGAGCCCCACAATCTCTTATCCTTACTCACTGTTGTTTCCTGCCCATGAGCCAATTTTCTATCCACGCAATTTGCTACCTTTGACACTGTGAGCTCTCGTCTTGTGGCAACCTTCTTGTGAGGTATGTTGTCAAATGTCTTCTGGAAGTCCAAATACAAAAGTATATTAAATAAAAAACCAAAAGAACTGCGGATGCTGTAAATCAGGAACAAAAAGAAAGTTGCTGGAAACGCTCAGCAGGTCTGGCAGCATCTGTGAAGGAGAAAACAGAGTTAACTTTTCGGGTCCGGTGGCCCTTCCTCGGAACAGGTTATGAGGAGAGACTAGATAAGCTAGGCTTGTTTTCCTTGGCACAGAGGAGGCTGAGGTGGAATCCAAATGAGGTATACAATTTCTGAGATGGATAGACTGAGTATATCGTAAGAATCTTTTCCCCATGGCAGATGTGTCTAAGACAAAAGGCATAAGTTTTTAAGGTGAGGAGTATGTGATTTAGAAGGGATCTGAGAAAAGCTGTTTCACCCAGAGATGGTGGACATCTGGAATGCATTGTCTGACAGGATGGTGGGAGCAAGTACTCTCATAACATTTAAGAAGTATCTGGATGAGCACTTAAAATGCCAGGGCATAGTAGGTGATGGACCTCGTGCAGGTAACTGAGATTCATGCAGTTGGTGGGCTAAAGGGCCTGTTCTGCGCTGTATTGTTCTATAAGGAGGCC
Source organism: Ginglymostoma cirratum (assembly GCA_024137785.1). Classification (NCBI taxonomy): domain Eukaryota; kingdom Metazoa; phylum Chordata; class Chondrichthyes; order Orectolobiformes; family Ginglymostomatidae; genus Ginglymostoma; species Ginglymostoma cirratum. Next base: position 8,802,417 of record JAHRHZ010000097.1, on the reverse strand, counting down.
AGAGTCAATGACAGCCCCAAAGACTCGAATAAATTTAAAATTCGGCAAGGAAGGACTAAAAAGATAATAAAGTTAGAGAAGATAAACTACAAGGGCTAAGTAACACAGAACATAAAAACTGACAAGAGCTTCTTTAAATCTATCGAAAGGAGGAGAGACGTCAAAGTGGACATAAGCCCCTTCGAAAATGAATCTGAGGAGACGGTCTTGGCGAACAATGAAATGGCCAAGGAGTTAAACAGGTATTTTCCATTGGTCTTTGCTTTGGAAGATACTTCAAACATTCCATTAATACTAAAGAATATGGGGCAGAAATGAAGTACCATCACCACCACTAAAGAAGAAGATTTAGACATACCGATGGGGCTGAAGGCAAGTAAGTCCCCTGGTCCTGATGGCTTGCAGCCTAGGAATCCAAAAAGAGGTAGCTACAGAGTTAGTGGATGCATTGGTTGTAATTTTCTGGTGAATTTTCTCTCCGCCCTTTCCAGTGCAATCGCGTCTTTCCAATAATGTGACCAGAACTGCACACAGTATTCGATCTGTGGTCCAGCCAAATGATTTATAACATTGTAAAAAGACTTCCATGCTCCTATATTCTTTGGCCAGCTAATGAAGGCAAGCATCCTGCATGCCTTCTTCATGACCCAGTCTATCTGCGCCGACACCTTCAGGGATCTATAGGCTTGTACACTAAGGTTCCTGTGTTCCTCAGTTCTTCCTAGGGACCATTGTGCACTTCCTTCCCTTATTGGACCTACAAAAATGCATCACCTTGCACTTATCAGGATTCAATTCCATCTCCTACTGATCTGTCCAATTTATCAGCCGATCAATATCAGACTGCATCCTGAGATCATGCTCCTCACTATCAACAACACGACGAACTTTTGTGTCATGTCCAAACTTACTAATTATATTGTGTACATTCACATCCAAGTTACTAATGTACCTAACAAGTGGCAAGGATCCCAGCACTGAACCCTGTAAACTGCTGGTCACAGGCTTCCAATCACAAAATATCCCTCCACTATCTTTGCCTTCTATTTGTAAGCCAATTTTGGATCTAGTTTGCCAACTTGCCTTGGATCCCGTGGGCTCTTACCTTTTACAGCAGCCTTTCATGTAAGATCCCATCAAGGGCCTTACTTAAGTCTACATAACCCACATCAATGCAATACTGTCACCAATATATTTAGTGACATTTTCAAAAACTTCATTAGTCAGACGGGATCTCCCTCTTACGAAACTGTGCTGACTATCCTGATCAAACTTGCCTTTCCAAGTATTAATTAATGCTGTCCCTCAGAACTTTTCTAATAATTTTTCAATTGCTGACATCAGATTAGGTTGTCTGTAAATATCAGGCCCATCCCTGCTGCCCTTCTTGAAACCAAGGAACCACAGTAGTGTCCTCCAATCATCTGGCATTTCACCTGTGGCCAGTGAAGTATTAAATATCTCCACCAACGATCCAGCCATGAAGTTAGAGGGTTACAGGGATAGGCTGCAGAATGGGACTGACTGGGTAGCCGTTACCAACACATGATGAGCCGAATGGCCTTCTTCTATGCTGTAAAATTCTATGACCAATGCTTCCTATGGGATATTTTACTTGGAAGTCATTTACTAAACCTACCTCATTACTAGTTTCCAGATCCAGGATAGCCTGCTCCCAGGTTGGCTCCATGACGTATTGCTCTAGGAAACTATCGCGAATGCACTCTACAAACTCTTTGTCATAACTAACCCTTCCAATTTGAGTTGTGTAACTGTGCTAATTAGCAGGGCAAGAAATAGCATGGATAGAGTGATCAACAAGGTGTCAGTGACAATTCTTACTAATGGCAATATGACAGAATCCTTTGAGGTCAAGACAGGAATCAAGTAGCGAGGTCTCTTCATCCCCACCCTTTTCCCCATCTTCATCGCCACCATTCTTCATTTTGTTAAGAACAAGCTTCCCTAATTTGTAGATATTGTCTATATAATGGTGACCATTGAAATTCAAGGAGAAAACAACACCAAACTCACTTACACAATTTCAGCATGTTAATAACATTATCTCCACGCTCTTGGAAGGGAATCCTCAAGCGTCACTTAATGTCTTCACAGAAACATACCAAAGGACTGGTGTAGCCTCAATGTCAAGAAAGACAAATCCTTGACCAACCCATCCCAGGGTAAGGTCTAATCCATCCCTTTACTAAGATCAATGGAGAAATTCTCCCATACATGGAAGACTTTCCCTACCTGCAAAGCTGCCTCTCTCTCTAAGGTCAATATCAATGCGGAGACTCAATACCACATCCATTCTGTCAGCGCTGTCTTCAGATGTCCAAGAATGAGTGTTTACAACCACTGTGATATTCTTGCAGATGCCAAATTCCTTGTGCAGAAGGCAGTCATCCTTCCGACTCTTTCATATGGTTCTGAAACTTGGATTATGTATAGATGCCAACTCAAGGCTCTTGAGAAATACCGTCAATTCTGTTTGAGATGGATTCTCTGCATCAGGTGGGAAATGGGCATACTAGCACCCTTCAACCAGCCAGCAGCATTGAGGACACGATCATCTGAATCTGATTCCGCTGAGCTAACCACATGCCCTGGATGCCTATGTTCCAGCTGCCAAAGTGAATTGGCTTCACACAGCTCAAGGAAGGCATTCAAAATGTGGAGGAGAGGTGCTTGTAGCTGGTTCCCTTGGATCATGCCCAGAGTTGCCTTTTAGTCCTAACCCATATGGAGGTCCTTTGAAGCAAGTGGTCAGCAGAAGTAACCAAGCATCCACTCTGATTTTCATTAATGAAACATGTTGGCAAGTAACAATGTTTACCAAGTAAAAATCCCCTTAATTGGCAACTCGCTCCTGCTTAGCTAGAAGCTCTCCTCACCACTTGGTACAGCATAAAGGTGGAATGAGATGCTCTTGATATTAAGATAACTTCTACCAGATTTTTCATTTGATTCTGCCTCAAATCTTGCCATAACCCACGTTGCTCAAACCCCTGTAAGATTCCACCCAAAATACTAAGTCAAATTTTGGGGAATTTTTCAGCAGGGTCCAAACACCAGGTTCCACATAAACACTCATTCACTGTGACAAGACTTACACGATATAGTGGGCAACAAAGCAAAGTTGAGTAGAATTACTGACAACAATGCATTCCTCCCTGATGAGCTCAGTGCGTTTTATGCCTGTTTTGAACAGAAGGTCAGTGAAACGATGCCATCTGCCCTGACAGCCTCAGGTGCACCTTTACCCACAGTCACTGCCGCAGACGTTAAATCAGCCTTCTTGAGCATGAACCCGTGGAAAGTGACAGGCCCAGATGGAGTCTCTGGCCACACACTCAGATCCTGCATGGACCAGCTGGCAGGAATATTTACAGATGTCTTTAACCTCTCCTCACTACGATGTGATGTTCCCACCTGCTTCAAGAAGTCCACTATCATCCCAGTGCCAAAGGAAAATTAGGCAAAGTGTCTTAGTGACTACCACCCAGTAGCTCTGACGTCCACCATTATGAACAGCTTTGAGAGGTTAGTAATGGCACATATCAACTCTAGCCTCCCAAATTGCCTTGATTCCGCTATAATTTGCCACCGTCAATAAAGATCCATGGCAGATGCCATCTCCCTAGCCCTACTCTCATCCCTGGAACATCTGGATAACAAAGACACCCACATCAAACTCAGATTTATTGACTTTAGTTCTGCCCTTAAAACCATAATTCCAACAAAACTCATCTCCAAACTCTGAGACCTAGGACTCTGCTCCCCCCTCTGTAAATGGATCCTCAAACTTCCTGACCCACAGAATGCAATCAGCAAGGATGGGCAACAACACTTCCTCTACATTAATCCTCAACACCAGTGACCCACAAGGCTGCATACTCAGCCCCTTACCACTCAAAATATAAAATACCCCTTATATACTCAAAACTGTGTGGCCAAATTGAGCTCTAACTCCATTTAGAAATTTGCTGATGACACCACCATGTTGGGTTGGATCTGAAACAACAATGAGACAACGTACAGGAAGGAGATAGGCAACTTAGTGGCATGGTGTAAAGACATTTCTCCCTCAATGTCAGCAAAACAAAGGAGCTGGTCATCAACTTCAGGAAGCAGATTGGAGGACACACCCTGTCTGTATGAATGGTGCTGAAGGTCGAAAGCTTCAAGTTCCTAGGCGTAAGTATCACCAACAATCTCTCTTGGTCCATCCACATCGACCCTACAGTCAAGAAAGCATACCATCACCTCTACTTCCTCAGAAGGCCAAGGAATGTCAGCATGTCTGCAATGACTCTTACCAATTCTTATAGATGCACGACAGAAAGCATCCTATCAGGATTCTTCACAGCTTGGTATGGCAACTGCTGTGCCCAAGACCACAGGAAATTACAAACAATTGTGAATGCAGCCCAGCCCATCATGAAAACCATTGACTCCATCTACAGTTCCTACTGCATTGGAAAAGCAGCCAACATAAGAAAGACCCGTCCCTACCTGATCATGCTCTCTTCCATCAGGCAGAAAATACAAAAGTTTGATAACACGTACCAGCAAATTTAAGAACACCTTCTTACCCGCTGTTGTCAATCTTATGAATAAACCTCTCATACATTAGAGTTGATTTTTCCCTGCACCTTCTCTGTAGCTGTAACATTATATTCTGCTTTCTACTACCCTGATGTACTTATGTAAGGTATGATTTGCCTGATTAGCATGCAAATCAATATTTTTCACTGTATTTCGGAACATGACAATAATAAATCAAATTAAAATCTCCAGTAATTCCCCTTCAAAAGTTCAAACTTCATGGTTATTCTCAAATAGCCAGTTGGTTGGGACACCTGCAATGTCCCACAGCTCACCTTTCAGGGCCTATTGCTGTGACAACCATCTTCCAATCAGGAAATCTGGGCCTGTTATTTTAATTTCTGATCCTTCATTTGGTGTACGGTCATTAACATTTGTCTGTATCAACATATATTTTCTCTCATCTTTCTTCAAAAACTCGCCCCCTTGAAGCTCATTTACCTTCTATCCTGCTAGTTCGCAGTAATATACGCACTATTCATTAACTTCCACACTTACACCAAGTTCTTTAATCCCCCTGAATTTTGCAGTGACCTGTAACAACTCATTTTTGGTCTTTAGTATGTCTGGGAGTTATCCACTAGCATGTTTTCACATTTAACATAGACTGTGCTTCCCAAGCTACCATTCTCCACAAGTACTCTGCATTTCAAAAATTAGATGAAAGGGAATTTTACATATCTGTTGGTTTACTGCTTAAAAATTGTTACAGGATCATAAATTATAATTTAGCTCTAAATTTTCAGGACTGTTAACAAAAATCACAGATTCTAAAATCATCCTTCAGTGAGTAATACCCTACGATGAAAGAAAAACAGGCATCTGTCTTGTTCTGGGCAGAAGAAATTATAAATAAGGTTAAACCTACATTAATTCTCTAAAATGAATCCCTATTTGCTTTACTCTATGCATCTGATAATGACTGACTAATAGTTATACTAATAGTTTACAGGAATATATTCTGTGTTAATTGTTACAAAAGCTCATAAGATAACATTTTCCACAAAACAATGGCCATAACAGCAGAATACCTTCAAATGCACAAGAAAAAGAATGTTTGATCAAGTTATTTTGATGGCAGCATGTAAATCAAAGTAGTCTGTTATCAGCAAATACCTTGCAATGCATCATTCAAGTTTCACTTTTTAGTGAATAAATTAGTAGACAAAATAAAATACATTTAATAAAGCGTAGATATATCTAAGTAAAGTAGCTGCATTTCAGCAAGTGAACAAATACTACAATTAAACCCTGTCAAATTATTAACTGTGTTTATTTTGCCAACTGCTGATATAGAAGGTTCTGCTGGTCAAAGTAGCACTCAATGCCCCTATTTTCATGACGTTGTTAAAAATGGTATATTTTGTCAGATGGACTGAAGCCAACCAATAAGCTGCAAACATAAGTCATCCTCACCATTTCATACACTTGGTAATTATCAACACTGTCTGCGGAACAGCAGACATGGCATTTCAAAAAAATTATTGTTTGTAATGCACAAACCTTTTGACAGATGTGTTAAGGCAAAATATAAATAGAAGCTCTTATTGACAAATCCTACAATAGTTACTTTCTGGTGTCACTCAACATCTCTTACAAGAAGCTGGAAAAATATCTGCTACAAACTAAGTCCACTGATTAATCATCTATCTTCATTGTATGAAAATATAGAGTCACAACATTAATATTTTTGATGTTCAAACTGATTGACAGTTTTGAAAAGAATTTCTGAGGAACTTCCAAATCAGAGCAACTGATTAACTGATAAACAGACTAATGCCAGTCAACATTATTATCCAAGGAACTGGGCATTCAAACTGTAGTCAACGGCACATTAGTACATAATGCCTTCATGTTTATAGAGCCAGCGACAATCTTCACCTGTTCATGCAGCATACTGCATTATACAGAAGTGGCTTGGCTCTATTTGACAAACTAGTAGTTAATTGAAAACAGTCTTTTTCTTCATAATGTCATAATAGAAAGTAGTTTGTTTTAAAACTTCAATGTTTAATTTGACGTATTGCTGTAAGTCTTTTTTCTCATGGATAACTGCAGTGTAAAATAATTGTAGAATTAGTTAAAACTGACTTATTAAACAGGATGAAGGGAAACTACTTCCATACTTTAACAACAAAAAAAGCTCTTTTATGAGCTAAGATAACAAGGTGTAGAGCTGGATGAACGCAGAAGAGCATCAGAAGAGCAGGAAAGCTGACGTTTCGGGTCTAGACCCTTCTTCAGAAATGGGAGAGGGGAAGGGGATTCCGAAATAAATAGGGAGAGAGGGGGAGACGGATAGAAGATGGACAAAGGAGAAGATAGGTGGAGAGGAGACAGACAGGTCAAAGAGGCGGGGATGGAGCCAGTAAAGGTGAGTGTAGGTGTGGAGTTGGGGGGATAGGTCAGTCCAGGGAGGACAGACAGGTCAAGGGGGCAGGATGAGGCTGGTAGGTAGGAGATGGGAGTGGGGCTGGAGGTGGGAGGAGGGATAGATGAGAGGAAGGACAGGTTAGGGAGGCAGGGACAAGCTGGGCTGGTTTTGGGATGTGGTCAGGGGAGGGGAAATTTTGAAGCTTGTGAAGTCCACATTGATACCATTGGGCTGCAGGGTTCCTAAGTGAAATATGAGGTGCTGTTCCTGCAACCTTCGGGTGGCATCGTTGTGATACTGCAGGAGGCCCAATGGACATGTCGTCTGAGGAGTGGGAGGGGGAGTTGAATGGTTCGTGACTGGGAGGTGCAGTTGTTTGTTGTGAACCAAGCGTAGGTGTTCTGCAAAGCGGTCCCCAAGTCGTCGCTTGGTTTCCCCGATGTAGAGGAGGCCACATCGGGAACAGCAGATGCCGTATACCACGTTAGCAGATGTGCAGTGAACATCTGTTTGATGTGGAAGGTCTTCTTGGGGCCTGGGACAGGGGTGAGGGGGAGGTGTAGGGGCAGGTGTAGCACTTCCTGCAGTTGCAGGGAAAACTGCCGGGGGTGGTGGGGAGCGTGGAGCGGAGTCACGGAGAGAGTGGTCCCTCCGGAAAGCAGACAAGGGTGGGGAGGGAAAAATGTCTTTGGTAGTGGGGTCAGATTGCAGATGGCGGAAGTGCCGGAGGATGATGCGTTGGATTCGGAGGTTGGTGGGGTGGTACGTGAGGACAAGGGGATCCTGTTTTGGTTGTCATTGTGGGGAGGGGGTGTGAGGGATGAGTTGTGGGAAATGCGGGAGATGCGGTCGAGGGCACTTTCGATCACTGTGGGGGGGAAGTTGCGGTCCTTGAAAAACGAGGACATCGGGGATGTCCGGGAGTGGAATGTCTCATCCCGGGAACAGATGCAGCGGAGGCGAAGGAATTGGGAATAGGGGATGGCATTTTTGCAGGAAGGTGGGTGGGAGGAGGTGTATTCTAGGTAGCTGTGGTAGTCGGTAGGCTTGAAATGGATATCAGTTTCCAGATGGTTGCCAGAGATGGAAGCAGAGAGGTCCAGGAAGGAGAGAGAGGTATCAGAGATGGTCCAGGTGAACTTCAGGTTGGGGTGGAAGATGTTGGTGAAGTGGATGAACTGTTCGAGCTCCTTGTGGGAGCACAAGGCCGCGCCAATACAGTCATCAATGTAACGGAGGAAGAGGCAGGGGATAGGGCCAGTGTAGGTTCGGAAGAGGGATTGTTCCACGTATCCTACAAAGAGGCAGGCATAGCTTGGGCCCATGCGGGTACCCATGGCCACCCACTTTGTCTGTAGGAAGTCAGAGGGATTGAAGGAGAAGTTGTTAAGGGGGAGGACGAGTTCAGCTAAGCGGATGAGCGTGTCAGTGGAGGGGGACTGGTCGGGCCTGTGGGACAGGAAGAAGTGGAGGGCCTTTAGGCTATCTGCATGGGGAATGCAAGTGCATAGGGACTGGACGTCCATGGTAAAGATGCGGTGTTGGCGACTAGGGAACCGGAAGTTTTGGAGGAGGTGGCTCTACACCTCGTTATCTCAGATTCTCCAGCATCTGCAGTTCCTACTATTTCTGAAATAATTTTAACCCCACTATGAAGTCGCTTCTAAGGATGCCTACCTTGAAGAAGTTACCGTCCTCCCTCCAGAAAGACTTCAGTGGATCTCTGTCCCACTGCAACTTTCTTGTAATCTCTTCGGCCCTAAAACTGCTCGACCAAGTCCTGAAGCAAACCAGGTACTATAGCCACATAGCCTTTCTCAGTACCTGCCTTCGGAACCGGATCACCCCCAATGGACTACAGTCTACATTTAGACCTTTCCAATTTGGCCCCAACTGCGACAAGGTCTACATTCAGAACATTAAGATTCTTCAAAAACGTTTCTCGCTGCGACTCCTCAAACACACACTCGCAGCAATGCGTCGGCATCTCCTGGTACGACAATCAAGCCTACCCCAGCTCAGGGCCTCCCTCCCCCAGGCCGCAAAGGACCTCTCCTGTTTTTTATTCTTCACAGGATCCACAACCTGAACTCACGATCCTACTGGCCTTTATTGGACACTAAAAACCGTAAGTACACTAAACTTACTGGTGCCTGCCACCCTGCACAGGCCTCTTCGACCCCTCAAATCCCCAACCCTACCCAGGACCTTCCCCACAATGTGCCTGCCACCATTGGTCATGTGGCCACTTTCGGAGCACCCACGGATTCCACGGATGACGTCACATCTGCCGCCGCCGGGTATGCCACTTCCGGTACAGCGAACGCCATTGACACCGCTGCTGATACCGCCGCCTCTGTTTCTGAGGCTAACACCACTGACATCGAAGACTGCACCTGCCAACGCCGCTGCGGCCGCCGCAGCCAACATCCAGGACTTAACGACCAACTCCATTCCGCCCACCGCCGACGTCGCTCTGCCCACCGCCTACGCAGATGTCGTTCCACCCACCGCCGATGCCGCACTGCCCACTGGTGACATCGCTCCGCCCACCACCAACATCACTCCGCCCACCGACATCACTCCGCCCTCCGCCAATGTCGCTCCGCCCACCATCTCCACAGCCAGCAACTCCAAAGGGGACAGTAGCATCCAGCCCTGCCAAGTCTTCAGCATTCGTCCAGACTCTCCCTTACTGAGGACAAATGGTCAGTCCTCAGTAAAGGACTCACCTTTATCACCCTCCAGCCTAACATCAACAAATACCGCTCACGCTTGGAGTTTGAACAGTTTTTCCGTTGCATCCACCTCCGCACTTACATCTTTAATCGTCAGCCTAACCCTCCCCCTACTGACCCCTTCTCGTGCCTCCAACACACACCCTCCTCCTGGACACCACCCCAAGGCCTCCTACCCTCCCTCGACCTCTTCATTTCCAACTGCCGTCGAGACATCAATCGCCTCAACTTCTCCAGCCCTCTCACCCACTCCAAGCTCTCCCTGATAGAACGTGCAGCCCTCCGCTCCAATCCCAACCTCACCATAAAATGAGTGGACAAGGGAGGCCCAGTTGTAGTATGGCACACTGACCTCGACATCGCCGAGGCCAGATGCCAGCTCTCTAACACCTCCTCCTACCACCTCCTTGATCATGACCCCACCCCACACCACCAAAACATCATCTCCCAAAACATCCACAACCTCATCACTTCAGGTGACCTCCCACCCACTGCCTCCAACCTCATCGTTCCCCAACACTGCACTGCCCATTTCTATTTCCTTCCCAAAATCCACAAACCTGACTGCCCTGGTCGACCCATTGTCTCCGCCTGCTCCTGCCCCACCAAACCTATCTCTACCTATCTCGACTCCATTTTCTCCCCCTTGGCCTAGGAACTCCCCACCTACATCCGTGACACCACCCATGCCCTCTACTTCCTCCAAAACTTCTGATTCCCTGGTCGCCAACACCTCATCTTTACCATGGATGTCCAGTCCCTATACACTTGCATTCCCCATGCAGATGGCCTAAAGGCCCTCCACTTCTTCCTGTCCCGCAGGCCCGACCAGTGTCCCACCACTGACACCCTCATCCGCTTAGCTGAACTCGTCCTCACCCTTAACAACTTCTCCTTCAATTCCTCCCACTTCCTACAGACAAAGGGGGTGGCCATGGGTACCTGCATGGGCTCAAGTTATGCCTGCCTCTTTGTAGGATACATGGAACAATCCCTCTTCCGAACCTACACTGGCCCTATCCCCTGCCTCTTCCTCCATTACATCGATGACTGCATCGGCGTCACCTCATGCTCCCAGGAGGAGCTCGAGCAGTTCATCCACTTCACCAACACCTTCCACCCCAACCTTAAGTTCACCTGGACCATCTCTGATACCTCTCTCTCCTTCCTGGACCTCTCTGTGTCCCTCTCTGGCAACCATCTGGAAACTGATATCCATATCAAGCCTACCGACTACCACAGCTACCTAGAATACATCTCCTCCCACCCACCTTCCTGCAAAAATGCCATCCCCTATTCCCAATTCCTTCGCCTCCGCTGCATCTGTTCCTGGGATGAGACATTCCACTCCCGGACATCCCCGATGTCCTCGTTTATCAAGGACCGCAACTTCTCCCCCACAGTGGTCGAAAATGCCCTCGACCGTGTATCCTGCATTTCCCACAACTCATCCCTCACACCCCCTCCCCACAATGACAACCAAAACAGGATCCCCCTTGTCCTCACGTACCACCCCACCAACCTCCAAATCCAACACATCATCCTCCAGCACTTCTGCCATCTGCAATCTGACCCCACTACCAAAGACATTTTTCCCTCCCCACCCTTGTCTGCTTTCCGGAGGGACCACTCTCTCTGCGACTCCCTCGTCTGCTCCACACTCCCCACCAGCCCTACCACCCCGGGCACTTTTCCCTGCAACCGCAGGAAGTGCTACACCTGCCCCTACACCTCCCCCTTCACCCCCATCCCAGGCCCCAAGAAGACCTTCCATATCAAACAGATGTTCACCTGCACATCTGCTAATGTGGTATACTGTATCCACTGTTCCCAATGTGGCCTCCTCTACCAAGCAACTGCTTGGGGATCGCTTTGTGGAACACCTACGCTTGGTTCGCAACAAACAACTGCACCTCCCAGTCGCGAACCATTCAACTCCCCCTCCCACTCCTCAGACGACATGTCCATTGGGCCTCCTGCAATGCCACAACGATGCCACCCGAAGGTTGCAGGAACAGCACCTCATATTTCGCTTAGGAACTCTGCAACCCAATGGTCTCAATGTGGACTTCAGAAGCTTCAAAATCTCCCCTCCCCTGACCACATCCCAAAATCAGCCCAGCTTGTCTCTGCCTCGCCTCCCTAACCTGTCCTTCCTCCCACCTATCCCCTCCTCCTACCTCAAGCCCCACCCTCATCTCCTACCTACCAGCCTCATCCCGGCCCCTTGACCTGTCCGTCCTCCCTGGACTGACCTATCCCCCCCTCCCCCCCCAACTCCACACCTACACTCACCTTTACTGGCTCCATCCCCGTCTCTTTGACCTGAGTGTCTGCTCTCCACCTTTCTTCTCCTTTATCCATCTTCTATCCGCCTCCCCCCTCTCTCTATTTATTTCCGAATCCCCTCCCCCTCCCCCATTTCTGAAGAAGGGTCTAGACCGGAAACGTCAGCTTTCCTGTTCTTCTGATGCTGCTCGGCCTTCTGCGTTCATCCAGCTCTACACCTTGTTATCTCAGATTCTCCAGCATGTGCAGTTCCTACTATCTCTTTTATAAGCTCTTTCTTTTAAAAAAAAACTTCATAGAATTTTACTAAACCTTGCTGCATAGGTTTGTCTATTAATGGCTTGAATACATGTGTGATTAAATGTCACGATTTAATGTATGCTACCTTAATTCTTGTAAATTTACAAAGCCTTGTATCAAATCCCCAAGCTAACTGATGACAACTTGCGCGCTTGTCATAATCGGATACATAAGCATTCATATGAAGGGCACTACATTAACAGAAACGCACAAAACGAATTGCATGGAAGCAGCATTTGCGCATGACATATTGTGACGGCTATTCAGGTTCTTCTGCATAGAAAATATTACCCCAACACTTTTTGTTGGCCTTTTTGCGACAATGTCCCTTTAAATAGCTAATTTCAACAATGCAGAATATATTGGTTTAAAACACAAATTGCAGTTTGTAGAATGCAAATAGTCTTGTCATGCATCTCCCTTGGCAAGCTCCGTGAGAAACTAGAACATAAATAACAAAGTACCTGTACACATATCTCCAGCGCTGCAACTGCACCTGATAGCACATTGCTGCATTCACTTTCAGCCTTCATTCAGCCAACCTGTCTCACAGGTGCATTTTTTTGTACACTGTTGTTAACTTAATATCCTCCTGCAGCCACAGCTTTGCGCTCACATCTGTTTCCCAGGGAAGTTAGGAAAAGGTCAGTGAGAATAATTTTCTGCGGCGATAGCAGGGCATGCATCGGAGAGGCTGGATTACTTTGGCCTGATTGAGCAGGGAGGCAGCTTATGTGCATAATTCATGAAACAAGATGAAAGCCCGGTCGCTTTCTCTGTCAGTGAGCGAGTCTCCTGAAGCATTAAACAAGGCTGTCAAAAGGTGTTTGAGACCTCCCCCAAAAATCTTCTGAAGATTTTGCATTTTAAGGGGTAGGGCGCAGGGGCTGACATTCAAATACTAGAGCAGCAGGATACAGGACAAAATGATCCAACTGCTTTCAATTACTTTTGTCTGGATAGCTATCTGAGAGACAATGGTTGCAGCATGAGCAATAAAAGAGAGAACTTTCATTCATACTTGAATTTACAGAGCTATTCATCAAGTTAATTAAAATATGGACTCCCAGGATTTTCACGATGGCATTTAAGGTTTTTATCATTATGTGATCATGAAGAAACAGCAAAGACTTCAACTACGTTTTCATTGTCAAAATTTTTGCTGTACAGATAACTTATTCGAAAGTAGTTTTAAGAAGTCTCGTGCGATAAAAAGCAAAAATCATTGAAGAACAATAGATGGTTTCAATTGGAAGCAAGATTTGCCCTAGAGATTTTCTTTTAAAGTTCACCGTGCGCTATGAAATTGAATAGGAAGCAGTTAACAAGGAGCATCTTTATTTCTCCTGCTCTTCTCACCAATTTTAAGGCTATTGTTTTTCTACGTGATATTGGATGAGCGTCTATCGAATTTGTCAATCAATCCCATGGACATTAATGGTATGTAACTGCATCTCGAGCAGGCGACCGCTGCGGCTTTCCGACCCGAAAGTGAGCCCCTCTGATGGGGTATTGTATTTTCCCTTGCAGAGCCACGAAGGACTAGCGTGCTCTCCCACATCGTATAGTTAATATAAGCCCAGGCAGCTACGGGCCAACCCACCCCCGCCTGTGCTCACTCAAGAGTCAGTGTGGAGCAATGGAACAGTGAGCAGACTCAAAGTTACCTATCATCCCTGGCAGCGGTATGTAACTGAGGTCAGGAATAAGTTAATCCCTGAAATTTCTAAATATAGGTGTGTCTCTTCTTTCCTCCCCCCACTTGCTTGAAACCCATTCACAGTTCACAACCTCACCTACAAATGATAGATCCAGTTTTGGACTACAATATTAAAGCACTGATCCTCAAGCCCTTTAAAGCAAATCCATCAATAGCGGCCGTTAGTTAGGCGAAATTATCAATTTACGCCTCCCATCCAATAGATGCCTTTTACGACATGAAACCGATATTTTTAACCCCTTTGCTTTGCTTCTGATCTTTTCTTCACATTCTTTTTGTTTCCTCCATTAAGTCTGCCTGGTTGTCGCATAGTTTCGTTTAGAAGCCAATCTTACGCGTTTTCTGTGGGGTGACTTTTTGAGTAGTGTTACTGTTTTCTGTCTTGAGTAATGGAATTATAAATACAGGGCCTGAATTTAACGGGCCAGAAAAGACTGTTTGAGAGGAGGAAACAAATCAAGATCTAAGGCGATAAAAGGTACTGCAGATGCTGGAGAATCCGAGATAACAAGGCGCGGGGCTGGATGAACACAGCAGGCCGAGCAGGAAAACTTGACCTTTCGGGCCTAGACCCTACATCAGAAATGGGGGAGGGGAAGAGGGTTCTGAAATAAATAGGGAGAGAGGGGGAGGCGGATAGAGGAGAGGATAGGTGGAGAGGAGGCAGACAAGTCGAAGAGGCGGGGATGCAGCCAGTAAAGGTGAGTGTAGGTGCGGGGGTAGGGAGGAGATAGGTCAGTCCAGGGAGGACGGACAGGTCAAGGGGGCGGGATGATGTTAGTAGATAGGAGATGGGGGTGTGGCTTGAGGTGGGAGGAGGGGATAGGTGAGAGGAAAAACAGGTTAGGGAGGCGGGGACGAGCTGGGCTGGTTTTGGGATGCGGTTGGGGGAGGGGAGATTTTGAAGCTTGTGAAATCCACATTGATGCCATTGGGCTGCAGGGTTCCCAGGCTGAATATGATTTGCTGTTCCTGCAGCCTTCGGGTGGCATCATTGTGGCATTGCAGGAGGCCCAGGATGGACATGTCGTCTGAGGAATGGGAGGGGGTGTTGAAATGGTTCGCGACTGGGAGGTGCAGTTGTTTGTTGCGAACTGAGCGCAGGTGTTCTGCAAAGCGGTCCCCAAGCCTCTGCTTGGTTTCCCCGATGTAGAGGGAGCCACAACGGGTACAGCGGATGCAGTATACCACATTGGCAGATGCGCAGGTGAACATCTGCCTGATGTGGAAAGTCTTCTTGGGGCCTGGGATTGGGGTGAGGGAAGAGGTGTGGGGGCAGGTGTAGCACTTCCTGCGGTTGCAGGGAAACGTGCTGGGTATGGTGGGGCTGGAGGGGAGTGTGGAGCGGACAAGGGAGTCACGGAGGGAGTGGTCCCTCCGGAAGGCAGATAAGGGTGCGGAGGGAAAAATGTCTTTGGTGGTGGGGTCTGATTGCAGATGGCGGAAGTGTCGGAGAATGATGCATTGGATCCGGAGATTGGTGGGGTGGTACGTGAGGATGAGGGGGATTCTTTTTTGGTTATTATTGCGGGGACAGGGCGTGAGGGATGAGTTACGGGAAATGCGGGAGACACGGTCAAGGGCGTTCTCGACCACTGTCGGGGGGAAGTTGCGGTCCTTGAAGAATGAGGACATCTGAAATGTACGGGAGTGGAATGTCTCATCCTGGGAGCAGATGCGGCAGAGGTGAAGGAATTGGGAATAGGGGATGGCATTTTTGCAGGAGGGTGGGTGGGAGGAGGTGTATTCCAGGTAGCTGTGGGAGTCAGTGGGCTTGAAATGGACATCGGTTTCTAGGTGGTTACCCGAGATGGAGACAGAGAGGTCCAGGAAGGAGACAGAAGTGTTGGAGATGGTCCAGGTGAACTTCAGGTTGGGGTGGAAGGTGTTGGTGAAGTGGATGAACTGTTCGAGCTCCTCGTGGGAGCACAAGGCGGCGCCGATGCAGTCATCAATGTTGCATTTGGACATGGACTGCTTCAGAATCTGAGGAGTCATAAATAGTGCTGAACTTTGTGCCATCATTGGCCAACATCCCCACTTCTGGCCTTATGATGGAGGGAAGATCATTGATGAAGCAACTGAAAACGGTTGAGTCTAGGAAACTGCCCTAAGGAACTCCTACACAGATGTCCTGGAGCTGGGATGACTGATCTCCAACAACCATGACCATCTCCCTACGTGCCAGGTATGACTTTAACCCCCAGAGAGTTTGCAGCCTTGATGCCAAGGACTGTCAGTCTCATCTCATGCCTGGAATTCAGCTCTTTTGAACCAAGGGTGTATGAAGTCTGTAATGCACATACAGACTCTTGTTTGCATGGAAGCTGCTGCCACAGAGAATTGATTAGTGCTTTGAAGGAAGTCTACTAGAATTCAGCTTAGAAGAACTATGTGAGTTTACGCAGGAGTGGACTGCCTACTAACTTAAAGAGACACCTTCTGTATCTGTTATTCCATGTGTAGTTTATGCTTTGTATTGATGATGATTTACTAGTCAAAAAATAGAGATTGGCATTGTGGTATTAGCACTAGACTATTAATCCAGAGATCCAGGTAATGTTCTAGGGACCCCACCATGGCAGATAATGGAATTTGAATTCAATAAAATTCCAGAATTATGAGTCCATTGTTAACCATGAAAATGTTGCCAATTGATGGAGAAACCATCCATTCAAGAATGTCCTTTAGGGAAGAAAACTGCTGTCCCTACCTTGTTTGGCCTACTTGTGACTCCAAATTCACAACAAAACTGTTGAGTCTCAACAGCTCTCTGGGCAAGTAGGAATAGGTAATAGATGCTGGCCTAGCCAGCGATAACCACATTCTGTGAATGAACTGACATCACTATGTGTTAAAGTAAAAGTTACAAAAAGTGATACCTGATTATTTTCTTCATTTAAGGTTTGTGGGTAGATTTAAACCTTCTGCTTTATGGATCTCCTTGTGGATTATGACTAAGTCTAGATGATTGGAATATAAAGAGGAAGAAGCCATGCTTTAAAACCCTAGTTGGACACCACTTAGGAAGGCTATATTGGTTTTAGAGGCAATGCAGCACAGGTTTGCCAGAATGATATCTGGCCCCCCAAAGGTTAATCTATAAGGAAAGATTACACATACAAGGGTAATATGATCTGGAATTTAGAAGGTTAAGAGTGATTTAACAGAAGATGCTAAGATATTAAAGGGAACAGATAGGGTAGTAAGAGAGAAACTATTTTTGCTAGTCAAGGAGTCCAGTACATGAAATTAGAGCCACACCTCTCAGGAGAGAAATTAGGAAATATTTTTACATACAGTGAGTGGTTGTAACTTAGAGCTCTCTTTTACAAATAACAGCTAATGTTAGAACAATTTTTAATATTAAAACTGTGACAGAAGACACAAGCACTGCGTCTGTTCATTCTTCCTGTTATGCTGTAGGTCAAGGGCATTCATTGACCCTGGGAAGTAATGACTGGGAACAAAAAGCCTGTGTAGGACTGTTGAAGTCACAGAGCCAGAGTGTATCACATTGGGAAGCTGATAGACTACTGGTTTTATTGCTAGACTATTGATCCAGAAGCTTAGGTAATGTTACAGGCACCTACAATTGAATTCTACCATGGCAGATGGTGAAATTTTAATTCAATAAATATCTGGAATTAAGATTCTAATGATGACCATGAAACTATTAACAGTTGTTGGGAAAAACCTAACTGGCTCACTAATGTTCTTCAGGGGCGGAAATATGCCATACTTACCTGGTCTAGCCTAGATATGACTCCAGACCCACAATAATGTTGTTGACTCTCAACTGGCCACCGATCAACCATGACCTCATTGAATGGTGGACAAGCTCAAGGTGTTGAATGACCTACTCCTATTCCTACATTCCTACATTCAATGTTGGATAAGAAGCAGCTTGATTAAACAATTCATAAACCTCATCTATTACACCTCAGAAAAGACACAATTTGGGAAGGTGAAGAAATCTTAGATATGAACAATTCACATGCCTCAGTAACTTCATTTGCAGCCAGTTGGCATTTTTAATCCCTCTTAAGTTGTTTTCTGTAAACCTTGCATCTATTTAGCTTGTTGAGCACAAACCAGCATTGCTATGAGATTGAGAGAGTGAAAAAGACAGTTCTAGACCATGGATGAAATTACACATAAAGGAATAACACCCAGAGTTTCCATTCTTTTCAATGCTTTGCCTGTTCTAATGAGGGGCAGCCATCAATTTCAGGCGGGTTAAATGTTAAATGCACATGCTTCACCCATCAACCACCGTATCTACGCTACATTTCATAATCAACTGCTTGCAACCACTGTCTGCAGAATGTGCTTTCTTTTCTAAGAAAGACAAACATAGATAATTCCTTCACACTGAAAGGACATGCAAAATTAGATTGCAGCATACCTCACTGAGTGACATTGTATACTTTCTCACAGATCTTCTCCCTTTGGCTGTAAGTAACAGGTAATACCATCATTGTTGCAATATTAATGCACATTTGCAATGCTGTTAGCTTAATGCAGAATAAGTGAAATGGATGAAAGCAGCGAGTGAATGCATTTACATGCTGCCTGTCCAAGTCACTTGGCTGTAATTAGAAATGGAGACTGCATAGCAGACATTGTGTAGTGGTACTAGTGCATTAAGACACTAAATATATTGATTGAGGACAAAGATTCTCTTTATGCAATCAGTATAGTTAAATTTATATTTCGTGGGCTTCATGCCTACCAGGTCATACAGCCATCGGGTTTATAAAGCAAATTAGATTAACATGTCACAACCATTACAATTGATTGAGACTATAGTTTGTTTCATCAACTATATCATGTAATGTTATTTTACTTGAATCCATTCATCCTTGAATTCATTGGGGTTTTTTCCCTTTATTCATTCACAGGATGTGGGTGTTACTGGTTAGCATTTATTGTGCATCCCTAATTTTCCAGAGGGCAGTTAAGAATCAACCATATTGCTGTGGGTTTGGAGTCACCTGTAGGCCAGACCAGGTAAGGATAGCAGTTTCCTTCCCTAAAGGACATCAGTGAACCAGATGGATTTTTTTTACAATTGAACAATGGATTCATGGTCAACATTAGACCCTTAATTCCAGACTTTTTAAATTGAATTCAAATTCCACCATCTGCCATGGTGAGTTTGGAATCCAATTTCCCAGAACATTTACTGAGTCTCTGGATTAATAGTCCGCCAATAATACCACAAGGCCATCACCTCCCTTCATCTGTATGTAATGAATTTTTTTTGAATCTTTCATTTGTTGTATACAGGTTAATTTTTAGTTTTTTTTTGTTGTTGTAACCATATTTCTTTGAAGTTGTTGTAACAGTTGGGTCTAAGAGAGCAGACATATGTTTAATCCCAAGGCCAAAATCAATTTTTTTTACAAAGAATTAATGTTTTGCTTGTATTTTCTTCCAATAATAAAATGTTAGATTCAAAAGCAAAACAATCAGCTTTCATTTTCATCAGCTCAACAAGCAACCATCCAGAAATTCATACTGAACATGACAGTTTACAAAATTATTGATCTTATTATTGTTTTTAGTTACAGAATTTGCTGGACCAAACATGTTTGAGGGTACTCAGTCTGAACTACCGCTCCCCTGAGTTTCCCTGTCAGTATGACATGGCATTTCTGAGATGGGCGGAGGAAGAGAATATTACTTGGGGCAGACACGATGATCAGGGTAAAGCTATAGTGTAGTCTGTACCTTTAGTGTTGAAATGTTCGTTATGCCTTCCACCAGATTCGTGAGCTATTGACATTGACGTTTTCTTAGTGTTGTTAGTTGCAAATGCTTCCTTTTCCATCCTGTAGCTATCTGCACACTTCCTAAAACTTGAACACATCCTTAATTTCTCTCATCAGGCTTCCATTTACGAAAGTCACTTTTGCCATTTAACTATTTTTTATTCTCTAACTATATCTTCACATATCATTTTATTTATTTTTCTGACTGTGGGATTTCCCCTCCCCACCTCATCTTGGTCCTTTCTACATGTTGTTTATCTTGTGGCAGGTAACTGAAGACAGGTTTGTCACCTTTAAGCTCAGGATCCCAATTAATAAGGAAAAGCAAGACCCTTTAAGAAGTCTCACCATTAAAATTTAATTGAGATTGGAGTAATTTTGCGAGTCACTCAAAAGTAAAAGCGTGAGGTTCAAGAAAATGTGGTAAAAGGTTGGTAAAAATTGAGAGTTGGAGATCGAGGTTGAGTATACGCCCTTTAAAAACCAAAGCTACCAGTCTTACTGTAAAATCTGCTAGCTAAAACATTTTGAAGAGTTTGTACCTTTCAATGTGATGATGCAGGAGGCTGAAAGCAAGGTTGGCAGAGCACAGGAACATATTGTTCTGTTTCTATGAGGATCTTCGGAATAGTAACACTTCAAGAAAAATTTGCTTGATTGCAGTGGTATGAAAAACTGCTAGAACACGGGGGAAGAAATCAAATAGGGTTCATGCACTCAAAGCTAAGTGGTTTTTGCAATTGAACTCCAGTTGCTTGCTAAACTGAGATAACAAGCATGGGGCTGGATGAACACAGCAGGTCAAGCAGCATCATAGGAGCAGGAAAACTTGACGTTTCGGGCCTAGACCCTTCTGATTCAGGTTTTGGAAGGTAGCCAGATGGTCATTGAAGACCCGGCGAGAAAAAGGTTTAAGTTGGTGCAGAAGGCACTCATGTTAAAACTGAGATGCCAGCTGGAAGAAAATTCACAAATAAAGAGTGGTCATCAAGATGTGCTCTCCCTCTGTTCAAAGTTGGGCATTCTTGATGAATTCTTGAAGGCAAACAAAGAGGTCCTACTCAGTTACAAGAGAGAAGTGGAAGTGAAAGAGACGAAAATTGTAACAGTTCATTGTACTCTGAAATGTCAGAATGGATTAGCAATAAGAAGCATTCTGTTTCCATGGGTTTGACACAATGAAAGCTGAACCGAAAGCTGATTCTAAGGGACTTGAGCCAAGTGCTTTGTCACAAGTTTGCACTCAAATAATTGTTTGATAGTAAAGAGCTTGTAATATTACTGAAAAAAGTCACATTTTGCTGAATCTTGTTCTTCTGGTCCCAAATTTAGCAGGAGTGGGTTTTTTGTTGTATAATGATACTTCAGAACTGAGTTTGAGAGCTGTATTTTCTCACATAGCTGAGGGAAACTATTGCGAAGGCAATTGTAGTATACACTGGTAAAGCAGGACTGCTTAACAATTAAATGGGCTGTTGAAACTCTTAAGGATGTTTTAATTGAGTGTCAATTACTTATTGACCAATCATATATCATGCAAATATTTGTGGCCTAGAAAGAAAAATAAAATGTCCTTGTTATTCAATATTAAATGTCACTTTGGCCCTATTAATTTGAAGTGATAGTGCAGGCATGAAAGGCAAATGAGAATGCTCATACACTTTAAAATTTATAATGCCTCATTGTAATATTGGCTTTAGAAGTTTTTAATGTTTTAAATCAAATGACTTTCTGCTGTGTCAGAGCAGAACGTATAAGAGTAAAAGCAAAGTAATATGGATACTGGACATCTGAAACAAACAAAGGGAATGCTAGAGAAGCTGAGCAGGTCTGGCAGCATCAGTGAAGAGAAAAACAGCTTTAACGTTTAGAGTCCAAAAATTTCTGAAGAAGAGTTATACTTGGATTTGAAACATTGATTTTGTTTCTCTCTCCACAGACACTGTCAGATCTGCTGAGTTTCTCCAGTAAACTCTGGGAATGTGTTACAAACTGGTTAGGACTCTGATCCCAAGTAAGGGTATTGCTGTTTAAAAACTCTCATCTTCCAGAGGAAGGGGAGAACCCTTTTAAGAACTCACTTTTAAAAAAGTAACAGAAACTGGAGGTGGAAGCATATAAAGTGAAGTTTTACAGGAGAAAAATAGTTGGGAGTCAGAGACTTTCCAAAGACTGCTGAAAAAAACACAGTAAATGGCCAGTCCTGGGAAGAAATTGAAAGGTTGAAATGTTGACTGTTTTCTCACAGGTACTGCAACACCTTTTAAATATTTCAGGTTTTTTCTGTTTTTGTTTTCAAACCCTTACCTTAGATGTAATTGGGGTGGTTTCCTCATTACGTAATGGATCAGACTACCCACCAATCATGTTTTACTTATTGGCATGGTGTGTGGTTCCAGTCTTTATGATAGAATGAACTTTACTGATCCAGAGAAATTGACATGAATTACCAGCCTGACCAGCAGTGTAACACTTCAATTAGTTAGACATTGCGTGCTGGTTGCAAGAACGAGACAAATTTTACCTGAATCAAATATTCAAAGAGCCTATTTTTAGAAAATAGATAGTGCTGAAAAAAAAACTTAGCAAAATGATCCAATACAACAGAGGACAGGCCTGTGTGAAATGCAATGACTAGAAATTGGTATTTACCTTATTCTCAGTTATAAGGTTGTGATTTGTGATCAGCTCAAAGCAGTTCAATTTGAACTGGGCAGCACATAAATTTGGTGCTGCCATCTCACTACCGTGAATGAAATGCAGGGCCAGGTGGGTTCCTCACTGCCAGTTACCTCTATGCTCAGCAGGGAGACACACAGCATTATATTGAAAGCATGTCATGCAGCCAGTCTTCTGCACTTAAAGACATTTTGTTCACCTTGCAGGGAAAATGCACTGTATTTATATTGCTGTAATTTAAAACAAAGAAAATAGTAAGCCAGAGATACATGTTGACAGATGTGGCACAAAAAGCATTAGTGTTGCAAGAGGAGAGATACCATGGTTCTGAAAGGAGCTAACAGGCTCTCATAGACTATTCGCATAGCAGGAGTAGGTGGCTGAGGAAGTTAATTCCCAGCATTTGGACCAATGGATCTGCCAGCGGTGCCACAAGAAGTCAACTAACCTCAGGCAAGTGGCAAAGATAGAGAATGCATATTCACAGAACACCAACAACAATAATTACATAAATATAAATGGATATATGAATATATAATATTTACATACATAGTAACATTGCAACAACAATCTCTTACGTAGGTTCAATGTATCACATCCCATCACTCACTCAACAACACTTCCTGGCACTCAGGAATCTTACCTAACATTTAGATATACCACCTCATTCTCACACAACAACCAATGTTGCCAGCCTCGTACCCATTTCTTCCTGTCTTCACATATTCCCAAGTATTCAGTTATGAAAGGCATCCAAATGTAGCACGCTCTGTCATGTTTTCTCTACTGATGAAGAGACACATGCAAGAAATAGCAATACAAGTGTATGAAGTTTTCGCAAAGATCTGTGTAATCTTTGCCAGACTTCCAATAAAGAGGAATAAGTCTCCCTTTCATACTGAATATAGAATAATACTTCTGTCCAAGATGGACGCTTGAACTGTGTAACTGTGTCATGCTAAGAAACTTAACTATTTGTACTTCAGATACCTTTGGAAACTTCCAAAGCTCAGGTGATATGACCAAATACCAGATACTGAGGTATTCATCTGATGTGACATACCAAACATCCACACTGTATTGAGACAGGCACAACTGAGTTGGGCTATGTAGTCAACATGTCTGACACTAGCTTCCCAAAGTGAGTCTTTAATGGAGACCTCGAGTCAATGGATTGCTGTCATTGTGGTCAAAGGAAGCACCACAGGACCCTTTAAATCTTCACTTAAGAACTTTGATATTAATTTGAATCCTGATGCAAATTAAAATAAATAATGAATAATAACTAATGAAGTACCTTTTAAAAGAAAGTGCATGTCGGAGGCTGGGGAGTCAAGTGGAGCCTGGGAGTCAGAGGACAGGAGCCTGAAACTTGCATAAAACATAGTCCTCTAGAAATTCTTAACCTGGTTGCTGCTGAGCATTTTTGGGTGCAGATCAACCTTAGCAGTTGTATAGGTACCTATCAGAGCCAAACGAAAGATCCCGGGTAATGAACATGGTCGTCTTTAACTCAGGGACAGCCAACAAACCTAACATGTTGCAACACCATCTCAGACACTCTCTCATATTAGACAAGTTGGCACACAATAGTAGGGAACTGAGCAGCTGCAGAACCCTACAGTGAAGATCCTTTTACACATAATGAAGTGTAATTTTATGCATAACAGTGATGGCGACTGTGATATCTGACACTGCTGAGAAAATTGAGATTGACGGTGTGGTCCTGCTGACTGACCCTACAGCCCCAAAACTAATTGAAGCCATTCTGTGGAGAGATCGCTTACTCCTCTGCTATCCCTGTGTAGAAATAGAAACAAATCTCTGGTAGAAACAGGAATTCTACAAAGAGACATTCAGTAACACTGCACAGATACTTTGTAACAGCAGAAACTCTTCAGCATAACCGTATCTGCACATTAGGTGCCTGGTTCTTTAAATAGTGCTAGCACAGTGGTCAACTTGCAATTTGTTTTTGTGTAGAGTGATGCACATATTAGTTGCCTGTACTAATAGGGGCAAAATTTTAAAAGCTGGTATCCTATTTGCTAGTTGATGATGCAATGTTCATAATAGAACACCATCGCTTTTCTTCCAGTGTTTGCAAGGAGTGTTCCTACGGGAAGCAGCTCCAAGAGACTGTCATAGCACTGATAGAAGTGAAATACCCTACAACTTATTCTCCTAAAAATCTGTTCACCATAGAAACTAACAATCTGTAAATGTCTTGCTGAGTTTTTTGACCAGCTGGTGCATAATAACTGTATCTTTATCCCTCTTGACATCAGAGTGGCAATGCTGTAACATTGATACAGAGGCCTGTGGGTCATCTCTTCAGGGTTGTGACTGTGATCATAGCTGATGCCTGGTAGCACATGCACTGATGTTAAGAAAGATCAATGGCTCAGTGAAGATTCAGTCAATGAATGATCTCTTACAAGACAAAGAGTGTCACAGATGCTTTTCATTATGTCCAATCTCTAGGTTTATCAGATAGAAGAATTTTTTACATACCACTCTTGAAACAAGTTCAGGTACTTTAAAGATTTTTTTCCCCCTCTCTTCTACATGTAAGTGCCCAAAATCAATGATCAAAAAAACAGAAGTGATGCTTATCGCTTCCAGTGACTCCTATTGTGATTCTCCCATCTTTGTTCCCATTGAATATGAATCTACATCAGGAGGGTAATTGAGGCAATTTTTGAATATAAGGTATAAATTTCTTTTTATCTGTTTCTGGCTTGTTCTAGTGAGAGCAGCTAAATGATACTCTTACTGTTCCAAATTTTTAGATATGTGCTAAGTTTCCCTGTCCATCTGGATCTACTTGTCAGCCAACAGATTTCCAACTCACTAGATGGTGGCCTAGTGGTACTATCGCTAGAGTATTCATTTAGAGATCCAGGGTTTTGGAGACCTGGAATCAAAACCCACCTTGGCAGATGGTGGAATTTGAATTCAATAATAATCAGAAAATAACAGTCTAATACTAACCATGAAACCATCGCTGATCATCAGGAAAACACCCATCTGGTTCATTAATGTCCATTAGAGGAGGAAAGCTGCTGCCCTTACTTGGTCTGGCCTACCCGTGACTCCAAACCCACAACAATATGGTTGACTCTCACCTGCCCTCTGGGCAATTAGGGATTGGCAATAAATGCTGGCCTAGCTAGTGACAAC
>JAHRHZ010000097.1:8754083-8776736 GCA_024137785.1 Ginglymostoma cirratum | reverse complement strand
GTCCTTGAACACGTTTCCTGATATCCCTATCTCTCCTTTTCTGGGTCCACAGTGTTATAAGATGGATCTCATTACCTATACCATATTGTAATGATGGAAACCCATGAAAATGTTTGATGATGAAATTATTCTGCAATCTACCTCACGTTGTTTAAAACTGAATAAGCGCATTTTTATTCTATGACATAGATATTTCATATTAAATGAAACTCTGGGCTGAATTTTGTAGTAAGGTTGGTGGCACCATTAACTTTGCTGTTCAAATCGTCAACACATGTGCCCTTGCAATAGCAAAGGAGAAGCCAGGTCATGTAGTCGGCATCAGGTTGAAATTGCTACTTCATGTTTCAAATGCTGCCAGTCCTACAGTGACTGATGGCTGTATAAAGGAGTCCTTCCCTTGACTGTTGCTGTACACCATCCTGCTGATACTCATTCATTACTTCTACCTTTAACCAAAACAATGGGCAAAGTTTCAGTAACAGTAGCAGAAGGAATATCTCACCCCATGGTGAATTGATGCCTCCCTCTAGGTTCTCTTCCAGGCTATGAGGGTGAGATGGGAGATTCTCTTCCCCAGAGATGGGAGGTGGAGACAGACAACACCCCCCACCCACTAACCCCTGACCTCTCCCACATCCCATCCACCTTCGCACCTACCCCCAACCCATCATACAACCTAACCAAGCAGGCATGGACTGAAACTGCTAAGGAAGTCAGCAGTTGTGGGGTCATCTGCTGAACCTGGATCCAGTGTTGCAAGTAAATCATGACCTTATTCAGTTTACTAAGCTCAATATTCCACACCTTTCTTCCTATTGCCACATGAGAGGGTGGGCAATTAGGGATTGGCAATAAATGCTGGCCTAGCTAGTGACAACCATGTCCATTAATGAATTTAAAAAATTCACTGGATTATCAAGGAGGATAGCTTTGTAAATGGAGAGCGCAATGGGCAGCTAGAAATCTTTATTGATAATCCTGCTCTTGGAACCTTGTACCAATAATACTGTCCTTGAACACGTTTCCTGATATCCCTATCTCTCCTTTTCTGGGTCTACAGTGTTATAAGATGGATCTCATTACCTATACCATATTGTAATGATGGAAACCCATGAAAATGTTTGGTTAGCACTGCTGCCTCACAGAACCAGCCTCGGGTGACTATCTGTATGGAGTTTGCGCATTCTCCCTCTGTCTGCATGGGTTTCCTCCGAGTGCTCTGGTTTCCTCCCAAGGTCCAAATATGTGCAGGGTATGTGGATTAGCTATGCTAAATTGCCCATAGTGCCCAGGGATGTTTAGGTTAGACGGGTTAGACAAGGGAAATGCAGGCGTGGGGAATGGGTCAGAGTGGAATGCTTTTCGGAGGGGCGGTGTGGACTTGCTGGGCTGAATGGCCTGTTTCCACATTGTAGGGATTCTATGATTTATCCTGTCAAAAACATAACAGTGTCTCAGTGAGAGATGCTGTTTGTTGATCTATACAAGACCTCTTGAAGATGGCCAAACACAGATGACATTTATGTGGCCTCACCATGTTGGCATGAAAAGAAGATTGGCTAGGTAACAGGAAAATGACAGTGGGCATAAATCTATCATTTTCTGATGTAATGAGTGGTGTGTCACAGGGATCAGTGCTTGTGACTCAACTTGTTACAAATGCAAGTGACTTGGATAAAGGGACCAAAAGTGTGATTGCTAAATTTGCTGATGACACAAAGATAGGTAAAAGAAAACATAAGGAGTCTATAAATAAATATGGTCAAGTGAGCAGTCAAAAATCTAGCCAATACAATATAATTTGGGAAAATAGGAAATTGTCAGTTTTGGCGGGATGAAACAGCCTGATGCGAAAAATTGTGAGAATTGGGAGGCTTAGAAAATGCAACAAAGACAACAAAGAGCTAATAAGCAAAGAGCGAATAGACTATGAATGAAATCAAGCAAATGAAATCATTAAGAAAAGCAGTAAAAGCTTAAAAAGGAACAATTTAGCTGAAAGAAATCTGGGTTCTTTACAGGTAGATTTAGGAAAATTATTAATGAGAAGTAGAGAGAAATGGCAGAAAATCTAAACGATTACCTTGTGTTTGTTTTCATTGAGGGAGTTACCAAAAAACTCTTAGAACTAAAGATCCAAATGGTGAGGCAGAATAAAGAGTTGAAAGAAATTAACACCCATAAGATTAGATTGGAGAAATTAATGAGGTTTAAAGTCGATAAATCCCCACGACCTGGTGGTCTACATCCAAGAGTGTTGAAGGACGCGGCTATAGAGATTAGTTAATGCATTAGTTCTTACCTTCCAAAATTCTTTAGATTCTGGAATAATTCCGGTGGATTGGAAGGTCTCAAATCTCACCCAACTATTTAAGAAGGGATCATGAGCGAAATCAGGTAACTATAGACCTATTAACCTTACATTAGTAGTTGCTAATGTTGGTTAATTAGTAAGGTTGTTGACTTGTTTGCTGAGTTGGCTTGTTTTCGTTCAGACGTTTTGTCACCATGCTATGTAACATTATCATTGAGACCTCCGATGAAGCGATGTTGTTCTACTCCACTTGGAATTTATTCTGTCTGGTCTGTTATGGTGAGTAGTGTCATTTCCGGTTTTATTCTGTATGGGCTCAATTCTATATGTTTGTTGATTGCATTATGCGCTGAGAACCATGCCTGTAGGAATTCCTGTGCATGTCTATGTTTGGTTTGGGCTACTATGGTTACGTTGTCCCAGTTAACTGATTGCCTTCATTGTCTAAGTGTACTGATATTGAGGAAAGTTTGTTGTGTCGTTTTACTGCTAGCCGATGTTTGTGTATTCTGATGGTTAGTTTCCTTCCTGTCTGTCTGGTGTAATGTTTGTGGCAATCGTTGCATGGTACTTTGTAAACTACGTTGGTTCTGCATGTTGTAGAAATGGGGTCATTAATCCTTGTGAGTGTTTGTAGTAGCACACAAGCCCACACCCACTCTACGACCGGTGACCAGCATTGAAAGGCTGCAGCAGGCACACAGGCACAGGCAACCAACTCACAGATTGGACCAGAACGCATCTCAGTGTTGCTCACTTGCTCTCTTAGCATTCCCTCACTTAGCACCTACCTTCCTTCTCATAGTATTCATGCCTTGCCTTGCTTGCCATGCCCTATCAGTTAGCTCATTGACACTTCAGTTAGAGCCAAAGACTATCAGTACTTCCATATTGATGAGCTGTACTGTGCAGATACACAGATTGCTTTTCATGCTTGCCATTAGGATCTGT
This sequence comes from Ginglymostoma cirratum, assembly GCA_024137785.1. NCBI lineage: Eukaryota > Metazoa > Chordata > Chondrichthyes > Orectolobiformes > Ginglymostomatidae > Ginglymostoma > Ginglymostoma cirratum. Next base: position 8,773,468 of record JAHRHZ010000097.1, on the reverse strand, counting down.
CTAAGGTGGGAGACATTTTGATGTGCAGCACAATGAGATGTCAGCTTAATACCTATAGCATGTGCCAGCTGGCTGCACTACACATGTATTCAATGAAATGGCTATGACGGAAACTGGATGGGAGCAGTCATTAGTCCAGTCAGGGGGTTCCAATACCATCAGTTAAAGGCAAAGTTCACACAGAATCTAAGGGCTTTGCCATGTTCAGTTGTTTGCTTGGGATGCTCATCGTCAGGAGATATATCCAAATAGAGTCTGGGGATGGAGCAACAGCCAGACCTGTAGGGTCACAACCAACAGGCAGAGAATCATGTATCATCAATCAGGGAGATTCAAAGACAGTGGTAGGGTCTGGTCAGTCATATCTAGGGATTGTTCATTGAAGTTGGTCAGAAAGCTGGGGCGAATATAATACTAGGGATGTGTTCATTTATCATTGAGGAGGGTGCATGGAGGGGCATATAGGGCCAACTGGATGATCACTGCCAAAAAGTATTGGGGAGTCAAGGCTCAGGAGGGAAAGCAGAAGCATTTGCAGAGGTGGGAACAAGGGCAGTGACAGGGGGATACCCAAGGTATATGGGTATTTGCAGAAAAGCATCAGAGAGCATAGTAGGCTACAGGAGGGAGGGGTCATTGGCAGTGACTACCATCATGGCCTCCACAGGGGGAGCAAGGAGGTGCAGGTTGGGGATCATTAAAATGTAATGTCAGGGTTTAGGGGCAGGGAAGACATTTAGAGGCAAACCACAACATGTTGGGTCTTCACATTGTGTCAAAAGTATTGAAATAGGTTATCGGGGGAGCATAAGATAAAAACAGGCATAGAAACTTTTGGAGCAGATGGAGGGAGCACCTGGTAACCAGGCAGTCCTCAGTGCTGATAGTGACTGCTGCGAGCTGTGTTTCCTGCCATCATTTTCCATTCTCTAGATGTTCACTGCAGGTGAAAGATGGCTCATAGAATGCCCAGGATGAGCAGAGGTAGTGTCATTTTGATGAGCGAAAGTGTGGGATTCACACCTGTTGGACATTAGGGCATTGAAAAATCAAATACATGAAGCAGGCAAACTCCAGGTACATTTCACTTGCAATCATTTCTTCGCACATTTGTAATGCAGACAGTGAATGTGCTTATACATTAATGATTGGTTAAAGGTGGATTCTGTCATGCCATTGGTACTGGTCAAATTAACATTGTCATCTCAGTGATGCAGAGGTTAGCAACAATAATTTAAAAGGAGAGAAGCACTATCTGGTTAATTAGTTTGTCAATTACCTAAGACTTTTCTATTTCATGTATCTTGACTATTTTTTGTTTTCATTCTCTAATGTCACGTTCAACAGGTTAGTCTCTTTAGTATATACCAGATCAAAGTCATTATTTCAGATTTCTACCACTTTGCTTTTGTTACCTGTGAGTGTCATATCTGCCTCTTAGTTCTCCTATCCTTATCCTCCTTTCACTTCTACAATACTTATCTGTCTATCTAGTAATATGCTACTTCTCTTTCTGTATGATTTTCAGCACAACACATAGATGATGTAATGAGTAGTAATGAACTTTTCATGGAGTAAGCTCAAGAGGAGCAATCCCCTTAACTCAAATTAAAATAATATCTTCCCAATAAAGAGATTATTTGGTTGCATTATAGGAACAATATGGCTGGTTAAACATTTGAATTTGTGGGATTGAATGAACTGCTTTTATTTCCAGACATTCAAGAATTATGCTGAAGAAGAACAAAATCATTATAATAGCAAACTTAAAGTCTGTTGCTGCAAAAAGTTTACTCATACCAAGGGCCTGACTGCTATTCAGCTAATATATGCTGAGTATTATACCATCCATGTCAGTTGCTATACCTTAAAATAGTCTCAGGAGAATATTACACATTGACTTCAACAAATACAGAAAATAATCAAAAATCTTTTGGAATGCTAACTCTCATATTTGGGCGACTAGAAAACATATCTGGAGCACTGTGGGCAATTTTGGGCATCACATCTTAGGCAGGATATACTGAAATTAGAGGGAGTGTCTGAATAAAATTGGGCTCCAAGAGTTAAGTTCCCAGGAGAGATTAAACAAACTAGGGTTGTTTTTTTTTGAACTTAAAAGGTGGCTTGATAGAAGATTTCAGGATACTACTGGAGTCGAGGTCTAGGTGGCATAGTTTAAACATCAAAAACGAGATCTTTCAGGAGTGAAATTTGGGAACATTTCTAAACACATAGAGTTGTAGAAATTTTGAAATCTCCTATCCATGCAGAGATGATAGATTTTTGTTTCCAAATACCTTAAGCAATATGGGCAAAGAAGGGTGTATGGATTTAAGCTGCATATTAACCATGATCATGCGGAATGGCAAACATATTGAAAGAGATAAATGGCCCTATATCTGTTGCTATGAACTAGATTTTCATTGAGGTGAGGAGACTCTGAAGTGGTGAAAATGGCAGCCAGGGCTTAATCTGTGAACCTTGACCCTAATCCCAGATTTCGCCAGCATCTTTTAAGAGTGTGGGCTCATTGGATAGTGAGCCTGCACTCTGCGCTCCTGACCTGGCTGATTCCGTTGTGGTGATAGGCACAGCTTTCATGGAGTTGGATATTGTGGACACAAAATTGGTTGAGTGATAATAAATAGAGAGTAATGGTCAATGGATATTTTTCAGACTGAGGGTAGGTTTGTAGTGGAATTTACCAGGGATTGGGACCTTTGTAGTTCCTGATATATATATAGAAATGATCTGGATCTTGGTGTACAGGGGACAATTTCATTGTTTGCTGTTGACACAAATCTTGGAAGAATTGCAAATGTGAGGGTAGAACTTCAAAAGGGCAAGTTGGTGAGTAGGCAGATAGATGGCAGAAGAGATTCAATGAAGGGAAATGTGAAATGATGGTAGGAAGAACATTTAAAGACAATATAACATAAGGGGTACAATTCTAAAGAGATTGCAGGAGCAGAGGGACCAGGGTGTAAATGTTCACATATCATTGAAGACAGCAGAACAAGTAGAGAGAGCAGTTCGTAAAGCATACAGTGTTCTCAGCTTTATTAAGAAGGGCATAGAGTACAAGGTTAGGGGGTGATGTTGAATTTGGTATAAGCCACTTGTTCAACCTCAGTTGGAATAGTGTGTACAGCTGTGGGTGCCACATCACCAGGAAGATCTGAATGTATTGGAGAGAGTGCAGGAGTGATTTACAAGAATGGCTCCAGGAATGAAAAATTTCAGTTCTGAGGTTAGATTGAAGAAATTGCTACTGTTCTCCTTGGACAGAAGAATGTGGAGAGGAAATCTGATAGAGGTTTTCAAAATCATGAGCAGGTTAGAATGAGTAGAGAAGGAAAAGCTTTTGCCACTCGCAAAAGGGACAAAAATGAGCCGGCATAGATTTGAAATGGTGTGTGAAAAAAGGAAAGGTGATGTGAGAAGAAGCATTTAACTCAGTGACTATTTACAGTGCTACATTGCCTGGAAGTATGGTGGAGACAGGTTCAATTGAGGTATTCAAGAGGGCATTGGATGATTGTTTGGATAGAAATAATGTGCAAAGAATAGAAAAAGCAGGAGGTTAGCATTATGTGCTGATAATTAGTTGAGATTCAGTGTCGGTATGATGGGCTGAATGACCTCATCCTACATTGTAACAATTCTGTGTTTCTGTGAATTGGGATAGCTTTGCAGAGCCTTTGTTCAAGGCATCTCAGAAGTGCCATAATCATTGTTCACATGAGGAAATCTTTCGACAGGTAGGTTAAAAAATTCCTCCTCATGCCCCCACTGTCAAACTATGATCCCATTGATCTCCCCATGGTCTGTCATGCCATCATGCCAAGCTATTACCCCCAATCTCCACTGGGTCTTCACCCCTTAACCAAGCTATTCCTCCAGCCAACCCCGATGGCTCCTCAAACCCCCATGCCAAACAATGCTCATCCCACAAGCCTCATGTCCTCCCATGCTCCCACATACAAAGCTTTGCTACCACCAAAAACATTGTAATGTTTCACACCTTCAAAACACAAAACAGTATTCACAGGCCAATTTACTTCCTATACACTGTGTTGAACAAATGAATCCTTTAATCACAAAGGGATGACAATTTAAAAATGGGTTGATAGCTTTTGACTTACTTAAAAAACGTTTTCAGGCAAATAAGAGTGTCAATCATCCATACCTTTTAAAGTCTCAACAACAGAAATTACAAGCATTCAAAATTGTTTTATCTTTGTAAATGAACATTGTGCATTTGACAGAAGAAATTAGTGATCCAGAGCTGTCAACAAAACAGTGTTTCCATGGGACTCAGCTATTTCAACAATCTGATGAATTTGTGGGTTCTCAAAGTTCCCAATTGCAAACAAAGCAGAAGCTTATGTTTCTATCGTTCTGTTACACAGTCCCTGCATAATTGCTAAGCCTTCTTCTCAGTCACAATCTGGCTGTCACCATTTGAATAAATGTTTGTTTCACAACAAATGACTTTTTGGGGTGCTACTTAACTTTACAGAGTAGTGATAAGATAAAATAGTGGGTTTACCTCAGTATCCAGGACCAGACAAGCTGTTGTTCCTTTGTGCATATAAGAGAAAAAGGATTAGTTCTCTGCTATCAAATAAACTTTGACCTTCTTTAAAAGAACATGCTTTTGGCCAGAATATTCTGAGTCATAGAGTCCTAGAGCTGTACAGTTTAGAAACAGACTCTTTGGTCCAGTTCATCCATGCCAACTAAAAATCCTAAATTAATCTAGTCCCATTTGCTAGCATTAGACCCTTATCCCTCTAAACACTTCATTTCCATATACCCATCCGCATGCCTTTTAGTTGTTGTAATTGTTCCAGCCTCCACCACTGCCTCAAGCAGCTCATTCCATACACTGCACCATCCTCTGCATGAAAAAGTTGGCCTTAGGTCCTTTTTAAATCTTTCCCCTGTTGCCTTAAACCTATGCCCTCTAGTTCTGGACTATCCCACCATGGAAAAAGACCCTAACCCTATTCACCCTAACCATGCCCCTCATGACTTTATAAACCTCTATAAGGTCACCCCTCAGTCTTCAATGCTCCGGGGAAAATAGCCCCGGCCTATTCAGCATCTCCCTGTAGTTCAAACCCTCCAACCCTAGCAATATCCTTGTAAATCTTTTCTGAACACTTTCTAGTTTCACAACATCCTTCGTATAGCAGGACACCAGAATTGCACACAGTATTCCAAAACTGGCCTAACCAACGTCCTGTACATCTGCAACATGACCTCTAAACTCCTTTACTCAATGCACTGTCCAATAAAGGCAAGCATACCAAACACCTTCTTCACTATCCTGTCTATCTGGGACTCCACTTTCAAGGAACTATGAACCTGCATCCCAAGGTCTCTTTGTTCAGTAACACTCCCCAGAATCTTACCATTAAGTATAGAAGTCCTGCCCTGATTCGCCTTTCCAAAATGCAACATCTCACATTTATGTACATGAGTCATGCCAAAACAAACCAATAGAATTCTTTGATATTTGCTCAGCAGAGACATTGCTCTGAATTATTAGAAAACAAACTTAGTTGGACCATGCAGTGCCAGTGTAAGCTTGTAAGAACAGGTGACAGATGAAAAAAAAGCTTAATCCAAGTCGGATATGGGAAGCTGACCTTTAAGTAGTGTTATTTCTGGAAAATGAAGAATAGGAGTGGATGAAGAAAACAGTGCAGACATTGAGCATAGAGGTAACAAAGATATGTATAAAAGTTTTGATAATGGAAGTGAAAATAAGGATGCAGAAAGCTGATGTGATGGAGGTTGCAAACTTGTTGCCGATCACCTGGTCAAGGCTCAAGTGGGATGGAGTGGTATGTTCCAGTTGCAAGTCTTCTGCTATCTGAGTGAACAGTGAAGCTATGTTACTTGCCATTGAATACATTGAGGTTCTGGCATTCAATTGTGAGATTAATGATTCATTAGCAATTAGAGAGGCTTAATCAGATGTAGATCTTTGACCAAACACTAACAGAATGTGGCTCAATGGATAGCTCTTTTGGCTTTGAGTTAAAAGGTTCTATGTTCAAATCCTATGCCAGAGGCTTGAACAAAAATGAAAAGACTAGTGCTTCTGTATCAAGAAATCAAATGATGTAGCAGACAGATAGGGTTAAGGGAATGTGAGAACATTTGTGGAAGTTGCTCAATGCCTGCAGATAATGTAATCAAGGCAAGTAGTGGGCCAAAGTGCAATACTTGTAGGGCTCAAAGTAGCTGCAGGGGCATAGGATGAGAAGCAATAGCTAGAGGTTTATTGTATTGGGATTAAATAGATGCCCTTATAAATATCACAGGTAGAAGAAGAAGCTAGGATAATTCACCGTGATGGAGTCACAGGGAATGTAATTTGTGTTGTTTGCATATGCAGTCTCAATGCTGTGAGCAGGGCCCAAACTGATCTGAAATGATTTGAACAGGGAGCATTGACAAGAATGGGCATGGACCTCACAATTTATGGCAAATTTGAGGACTGTAAATAGAAATTAGAAAATTAGGAGAAGTATCAAAGTTATCTTTGTGAGGAGAACTTGAAAACTCAACTTTGAAGGGAAGATGGATTTTGCCAAAATATATAGATCAATCAGCAAAACCAGGATAATAAAGTCTAACACTGTGGACCTGGAGGAACACAGCAGGTCAGGCAGCATCAGAGGAATAGGAAAGTCGACATTTTAGGTCAGAATCCTTCTTCAGAACTCAGTAATATGAACAGCATCGGCGGAAGTGATGTGAACAGCATCGATGGAAGTTACGTATTCGACAACGTCGGTGGGAGAGGCTGAGGCACCGCATGGTTAATGGCACCAGGCAAATTGAGAGGGAGGTTCTGGAAAAGGGTTGGGTTCTGGGGTTATGGAGGACGCCTGTGTTTGGTGCTAAGCCCAAGCAAGTTTAGTGTACTTACGGTCCTTGATGTCTGATAAGGCGGAGAAAAAGCATTGGATGAGGGTGTGGATTCTGCACAGAATGAAAAACAGAAGAGGTCCTTTGCAGGTTTGGAAAAGAGAGGCTCTGAGCTAGAGTAAGGTTGACTGTAAAGTGAGGAGATGTTGGCATGTGGCTCCGAGCGTGGAGCTGAGGATCCGCAGAGAAAACTCTGGAGGCTCTGGATGTACCGTAGGTAGTGGTTGTCATGATTTGGGCCAAATGGTCTGAATGTTGTCTGGAGTCTGGGGATGATCCGGCTGCGTAGGCAGGTACTTAGAAAGGAGATGTGGCTGTTGTACTGGGTTTGTTTAAGTATGTGGTTGAAGAACTTCAGGGCGAAGGGGATTACCAGTGGGTTGCAGTGGGAGAGAGATCCACTGAGGTCTTTCCTGAGGGAGGAGGACAACTCCTTAAGGTGGGCATCCTTGGAAGAGGCTTCACAGTGGGGTAATAAGTCACTCAGAGATAGCAAGAACTGCAGATGCTGGAGTCAGAGTCTAACACTGTGTGGAGCTGGAGGAACACAGCAGGACAGGCAGCTTCAGAGGAGTAGGAAAGTTGATGTTTCAGTTTGAGACCCTTCTTCAGAGCTCTGAAAGATGATGTTTCGGATCAGGACCCTTCTTCAGAACTCTGAAAGAGTTAGACTCTGACACTGTGTTAGATTCTGACTCCAGCATCTGCAGTTCTTGCTATCTCGATAATAAAGCCAACCTTTCTTCTGAACCCTTAATAGACTTACACTTCTGAAGATTAAAATATGATGGAAATTAGCACAGACAGGTACTAAGCATTTGATCAGTATTACAATCCACGGTTGAATTTGAAACTGGAAGCTAATCAAACCAGGCCTGAGGTAGGTACTGAGATGCATTATGTCAATTGGATGTAAATGAAAACTCAAAACGAAGTTTGAAAATTTTTAATGAAAAATATCTATTTGAGCATGAATAGGTAACAATAAAAATTGCTGTTATCAGCAGGAAAGTAAATAAGGGCAGGTTTCAGAGAAGGTGTACACTAAGCAAGACAAAGTCAATGAATAAAAATGACAAGGCATCGCACCAACATTTTTAAAATGTATCACTGCTACAATTATTATGTCTAAAATATCCCAAAGCAGTTATTTTCCTCTATTGAATAAGAGTAATTTTGATTTATATCTAGAAGTTGAATTAGTTTGTAGTTAAAACTATTTCAATACTCCTTTAATATAACTATGGATTAACTTTAAAAAGTTAGATAATTAATTCAGTGATATGTTTTCATGGAACAAGCTCACGTGGTGGTTTGACATTTAAAATTATTCCTTAATTGGTGATTCTGAGCTTGGTTATGTGATCTAGTTAGGAAAACAAATATCTATCATATTCCATGAAACACTATTGAATGTGATTTTTCAAGCCAAATGATCCAATCAGATTGATTGTGCCAGGTGGTATACATTGAGATCTGTTTGTATCTGATTTACCTTGAAGAAGGCCAATTTCATTAAGATAATGGACTTCAACCAAAGATTCCAACACTACTTCAGATAAACCCTGAGGCTGCAGGCAGTATATAAATAACTAACTGGATCTTATCAAAAATTAAAGATGTTCTCCAAATCTCACTAGTCTTACAAATCATTGTGCTGAGTTTCTGATGTCAGGATAATAACAGTTAAGATGACTAATGACAATTTTGTCACGAATTTTTTTTGAGTGAGAAAACTTACCAGATGATTTAAAAACCAACGTTAGGCAGAATGCGTTACTAATTATAGGCATGGTTTATTTCAAATAAACTGCATTTGTTTTAGAGCATCGATTGAAATATTGAATTTAAGTTTTAAAACAAGCTATTAAAGCAGCTTGTGGAATTCTTTGAAGAAGTAAACACAAAGGAGGAAAGAAAGAGAGGCTTCATTTATATAGTGCCTTTTATATCCACCAGACATCTCAAAATCCTCCATTGACAATGAAATGTGAGGCAGGAAAGGCGATGGCCCAAGGCATTATCGCTGGACCCTGTTATGCCAGATAGTGGAATTTGAATCCAATAGAAATGTGGAATTAAGAGTCTAATGATGGCTGATTGTCAGAAAAACCCATTTGATTCACTAATGTCCTTTAGGTAAGGAAACGGACTACATGTGACTTCAGGCCCACAGCATTGTAATAGACTCTTAACTGCCCTCTGAGCAATAAATGCTAGCATAGCCAGCGACACCCACATCCCATGAATGAATTTTTCAATAAAAAGGATCGTAAGTCTGAAAATTTTCTGGGTCATGACCCTACTTCGACTGTCAAGGGTGTCTGCTTGGAGATCTTTCTATGACCATAGTCCAATTAATCCAATGGTAGATTGCTGGTATTGCAGGCCATTTCCATGGTCTCTAGCTTTGGCAACACGCAGTTCCATTAGGAGAGGTCAATACGGCCATTATAGCAGGTAGAAAACGAGATTCCTCCATCTTGAGTTTTCCGCTGATTCAATTAAAATTTACAATGGCCACATCTGCAAGGGCATCCATTGCCAACAAATAGTCTACTGATGGCCATGGCTCTGATAAGGGTCTGAAACCGGAGGCTTCGCAGGCTCCTCGTGACCAACCCACAAACCTCTTGCCTTTGGTTGCTGGGCCTGGCCTTCAAATGGGGACCACATCCACCACCAGTAAGATACTAGTGGTATGATAATCAGCCCATAAATTGCCACTTAATTATGCAGACTGCCTTCTCACTACCGCTGGAGGGTAGACGAGAGCAATATAGTAGAGATCAGGCTAGGGGTGGCACGTTGGCACGGTGGTTAGCACTGCTGCCTCACAGCACTGGAGACCTGGACTCAATTCCAGCCTTGGCTGACTGTCTGTGTGAAGTTTGCACATTTTCCCTCCGTCCGCATAGGCTTCCACTGGGTACTCCAATTTCCTCTCACAGTCCAAAGATATGCAGGTTAAGTAGATTGGCCATGCTGAACTGCCCTGTAGTGTGCAGGATAGGTGGGTTAGCCATGGTAAAGGCAGGGTTGTGGGAATAGGGATGGAGGGGAGTGGATCTGAGTGGAATGCTCTTTGGAGGGTTGGTGTGGATTTGATGGGCTGAATAGCCTCTATCAGCACTGTAGGGATTCTACGTTGTGTTCAGATAAGGCACGACATAATGGACTAATGATTTCAATTACAGCATATGGAGTCAGGGACAATGAATGGAATATATAGCATGCTGGCTGAAAGGCAGAAAGCAGACATTAGGAATAAAGGGCAGCAATTTGGTGCGGCAGAAAATGCAAATGCACAAATTAGTGCTAGGAACATTGTTCACAATTTGTATTAATAATTTATACTTTGAAATCAAAAATCACAATTCCCAAATTTTCAGATAGCACCAAATTGAGGGTGACGTGATATTGGGGGTAGTGGGTGTTGTTAACATTGGCTACAAATGCAACAAATTACAATGAGCGATTAATAAAATGCTTAGGTAATTGGCAAGCTAATTTAACATAGATAAGACTGAGGCATTACACTTTGGGAAGAAAAATCTAAATTACTTGCAAAATAAGAATCTGAATGGGTATAAGAGCAAGAGAATCTGGGAGTACAAATTCATAAATCACTACAAGTGCAGGCTGATAAGACTGTAACCATAGAGAGCCTAGCACTCATATTTATTTCTATGGGCATAAAATTGACAAGTAGAAAAGTTATGCTAATCTTGTATCTAACATTGTTTAATTTATGCAGTACTTGGAGTACTCTGTGCAATTCTGTCATCATATTACATGAAGGATATGAGGACACTGGAGGATGCACAAAAAATTTTACCAATATTTCAAAGCGCTACCCAATAGATAAAGGTAACAGTGGCTCAGCAGTTAGCACTACCGCCTCACAGCGCCAGGGACCTGGGTTTGGTTCCACCCTCAGGCAATTGTCTGCGTGGAGTTTGCATGTTCTCCCTGTGTCTGCACGGGCTTCCACTGGGTGCTCTGGTTACCTTCCACAGTCCAAAGATGTGCCGGTCTGTAGGCTGGCCATGCTAAATTGCCTATAATGTTCAGGGATGTGTAGGCTAGGTGGGTTAGTCATGGAAAATGTAGGTTTACAAGGATGGGGTGGGGAGATGGGTCTGGGTGGGATGCTGTCCAGAGGCTTGGTCATTGTGGACCTGTTAGGCTGAATGGCCTGTTTCTGCACTGTAGGCATTCTAAGCTAAACAGCTTGGTTTCTTTTCTCTTGAAACTAAAACATTGAAGGGTGACTGAATAGAGGACTTTAAAATAATTAAAAATAGAGTGGGTACAGAGAGTATGTTTCTTCTTTAAAACTCAAGACCATCAATACAAAATATTCACCAAGAAATCCAGTAGGGAATTCAGAAAAAAAAACTTCTTCACCAAAGAATAACCTGCTGTAAAATTTATTACTGCAGGGATTATTGAAGTGAGTAAAGAGGATAATGGAATCCAAATAAACACATAATCAAGAAGGGAATGGAGGATATACTGATAGAGTTCCATGAGCGATGATGAAATGAGGCTTGATGAGGTGCATAAATACCAGGTCTGACAGGGCTGAATGTCTGTTTCCATGCCTGTGCTGTATATTCTATACAATTACATATTACTCACCTGTGGCAGCATTTATGCTGCACACAAGCCTCTCTCCACACCATTTCATGTAACCCTATCATCATACGCTTCTATTCCTTTCCTCACCACGTGTTCATAAAGCTTTCCCTTAACAATAACGGATAAAATTGATGCACTTTTATATTAAAAAATCCTCTATTTCAATCATGATGAAGTCATTAGAAAGCTGCATCCCTGCATGACACTTTTAGCTACTCACGCAGCAGATTAAGCCACATTTAACCTGAATCTGCTCTGTAATTAGTAACAGTTCATCAGCAGCAGTTTATCTGAATAGAACCATCCTTCAAAGAGTCACTCTGTCATGTTGGTAAAATCAATCAAGACGAAAGATGTGGAGTGTCAAATCAGACTAATCTCTTTATTTTAATGACAACATCCTTTAGTTAGAACATTAAGTCAGAGATGAGACAGCACTTGGTTCTTGTTATAATAACCAGAATATTACTGCTATATTAAATAAACTATACTGCTTGCTGTCTATTTTTAGATAAATACAGGATGATAATTACCAATGTAATTTAAGGGGGCTCAGATCACTTATTCTGTTTCTCACATCAGCTATTCACTAATATTCCTTAATGTATTGCTAATTAATGCCATTGAAATGTTACTTTTGGAATGTTTAGATTCTATTCGTCTAATGTCTTGCTGAGGTTTTCAAAATCCTGCAGCTTCCAGTTTTCAAACGCCAGTGGGATTTCTATATGTATTAACCTCTGCCTGTCAGAATCCCGTCCCGCCTCTGGAAGGCCAACTTGATCATGCATTGTCATTTTTATGTGAATTGGGGGAAAATTAGTACTATAGCACTAACTCAAAGCAAAGCAGATTGTTTTGTGACAAACAGTGCTGCAGGTCTCTCTGGTGTGTAAGGCTCCTAAAACCTGTCCAAAAATCTACAAGGCACAACTCAGAATTGTGATGGAATATTCCCACTTGTCTGAATGGATGCAGCTTCAGCAACGTTCAAGACGCTTGACACTACCCAGGACAAAGAAACTCATTTGAATTGCACCACATCCACAAGGACACTTGTGCACTTCTGTCTTCTTCCACAGAATCAACACTGCATAGAGCTGTTTCAAAATGCTGCTATTTAAACCAATACATTCCTCCATTGCCTCCTGACAATGGAAACTGGGTGCTAAAATTGTAGGCCATGTTTGATGTGACTGCCACCACCAGGTGTAGCCACAAGCATGTACATTCAGGAATGCAGTGTTACATGGACTCGGTCCACAAAACACACTCAGTCACAGCAATGTCATGGATTCATAAAGTCATAGACCAGTACAGCATGGAAACAGGCCCTTCGGTCCAAACTGGTCCGTGCTGACCAGGATATCCACTCAGCTAGTTCCAACTGCCCGCGTTTTTAGAGTCAATGTGTACTATCTACAAGATGCACTGCAGAAATTCAACAAAGATTCTTAGACAGCACCTTCCAAACACACAACCATTTCCATCTAGAGGCAGATACATGAGAACACCACCACGTGCAAGTTCCCCTCCAAGCCACTGACTGTCCTGAGTTGGCAATATATCACCATTACTTCATAGTTGCTAGGTCAAAATCCTGGAATTCCTTCCCTAACGGAATTTTAGGTGAAGGCAGCTCATCACCATCTTCTCAAAGGCAACTATGATGGGCAATAAATGCTGGCCAGCCAGCGACACCCACGTCCCACAAATTAATAAAACAAGAAGTTATGATATCAATGGAGGAAGCAGTGCAGCCTGTGTAACTTCTGTCTTCTTCCACAGAATCAACACTGCATAGAGCTGTTTCAAAATGCTGCTATTTAAACCAATACATTCCTCCATTGCCTCCTGACAATGGAAACTGGGTGCTAAAACTATAGGCCATGTTTGATGTGACTGCCACCACCAGGTGTAGCCACAAGCATGTACATTCAGGAATGCAGTGTTATAACAGCTGACGGCATCACTCTTATCTGTGTTGACCTGAAATTCTGCGGAGGTCTGAAATTTCTATCAGGCATTTTGCCATCTATCTGAGGTATGGATCAGGGCAAGGGGGGATGTAGCAAGGGGTTTCTGGGTGGGGGGTGGCACTGGCGGGGAGTAGGCCCAGTTGCTAGGCACTGCCGCCTGGCCCTGTGATGGACCCTCTCCAAGCAATGCAGTGCCTGTGCAGGATATCAGATGGTGAGGCAGTTTCAATCGGCAAACCGGAGAGTGGCCAGGAACCATATCGGTTAATTGGAGGGCTTAAGGTAGGCAGGTCTAAGTTCAAGAGGGTAAGCTGAGGAAAATGGGACAGACAGTAGTGTGATGCTTCTCTGTTCTGCTTCCATTGCCAGATAACGTCCACACAGTCCTAAGATTTTATTAGAATAATCCACTTCCATGTTTGTGGTCTCTGGAATAGATGACATACTGGAAGAAATCAGGTTCTATATTTATATAGCACCTTTTGCAACTTCTAGACATCCAAAAGTTATTTACAGCCAGTGAGTGCGACTTACTATAAGTGTAAGTGCAAACACTGTTTCCATTTCAAATCAGAACCATGAGATCTTTCACATCTACTTGAAAACACGGGGCCTTGATTTAACATCTCACTGTAAAAGATATTGCTTCTGATGGTGCAGCACATTCACAGTACCTTTTTATCCCTTCTCAGTCAATCTAGTTTTTTTTTCTGCAGTCTATGGAATGAGACTTTAGCCAACAAAGATCATGAGTCAGCGGCACTTAGCTATGGTTGAAGATTTATAAAGTAACTATGAAAATGAAAAAGAACTGTGGATGCTGGAGATCTGAAACAAACATAAACAGAAATTGCTGGAGAATTGTTCCTTTCTGAAGAAGGGTCATTGGACTCAAAAAGTTAATGTTGTTTTCTCTCCACTGATCCTGCCAGACCAGCTGAGTTTCTCCAGCTATTTCTATTTTTGTTTATAGAGAAACTATGGCAAGTAAAGAACTGTGGGATCATGGAAGAGAGAGGGGAGAGATAGAGAAAATAAGGAATAATAAAGTCAGGCCTAAGGAAGAAACATCAGTAGAAAGAGTGAATGCTTTTTCTTCCAATTTGGTTGATGACAAATGCATAAAATATCACCTAAGACCAATACATTTGTACTTATAATTGATCTTTGATTCCCACTAAGCGTTCTACCCATCTGGTCTTTTTAATTAATGATGACACCATAATTTGGAGACTAAAAAGGCACAACTACGGGTAGAGCGATAGTAGGAACTGCAGATGCTGGAGAATCTGAGATAACAAGGTGTAGAGCTGGATGAACGCAGCAGATCAAGCAGCATCAAAGGATCAGGAAAGCTGACATTTTGGGCCAAGACCCTTTTTCTTCGTTTCTGAAGAAGGGTCTAGGCCCAAAGCGTCAACTTTCCTGCTCCTCTGATGCTGCTTGACCTGCTATGTTCATCCAGCTCTACACCTTGTTATCTCAACTACGGGTAGTTCTGCTATAACGCATGTTTTGTTAACATGAATTGGCTGTACCGCGATTGATGAATTGTGGACGCTATTGTAAAACATGAACATTCTGCTGTACAGGCATAGTGATTTTCTATAGTGATTTCCCTGTAACGCGATTTTCTATTGCACAATTTTCTATAGTACAAGGTCAACCAAGAACGCAACTATTGTGTTAAAGGAGAACTACCTGCGCTGTTATGATTCCAGCTGATGTTGCTATTGGACAAGTCAGTTCTCAGAATGAAATCTGGTCTGATAGATTATACTTTGCATCTTTAATTTCATGTGACAGTTTTTCCCTGAAATCTAAGTACACAAGGCTACAAATTTTGTTTTAACAATGAAACAAAAGTTTATTGCACAAAATGAAAATGAACCAAATTATCTAAATGTAGCAGTTTGAAAGATTTAGAAACTCATGCCAAAACAAAATCTCATCTAATCCCTACACTTTCACTTTATAGTTACTCAAAAAGAGTAGCACGGTGGCTTAGTGGTTAGCCCTGCAGCCTCACAGTGCCAGGGACCTGGATTCGATTCTACCCTCAGGTGACTGTCTGTGTGGAGTTTGCATATTCTCCACATGTCTGCATGGGTTTCCTCTGGGTGCTCCGCAGTCCAAAAACATGCAGGCTAGGCGGATTGGGCATGCTAAAGTGCCCATAGTGTTCAGGAATGTGTAGATTAGGTGGTTTATAGGGGAAGGGTCTGGGTGGGCTGCTCTGAGAGTCAGTGTGGACTTGTTGGGCTGAAGGTCCTGTTTACATACTGTAGGGATCCTATGATGAAAACCTTAAGACATTTCCCTTCCCTGTAGATTGACTTAAATACTCTTTTTTCCTCCTTGGTTGCTGTCCTATGAAATGCGAAGCCTTTTACCTTGAATACTTACACAACTGAGATCTTAGACTCTCTCAGCTTTGAATAACCAATATAGATTTCCAACCAAACACTCCTGGCCTAGAAGTATACTATTTCACTGAGGTAGCTTATTCCCTTAACTGCTCTAACCCATCTGCATTTCTAGGAGAGATTTTGCTTACACCTGCGTCCCCTTCAAAATGAACCCAAATGCTTTGGAACCGAATGAAGAAAATCTTGCTGATCCCATGGACATCACCAATGAAGCAGAGGCATTTTTTTCCTGAAAAAAATTACCACAAATATTTTAGCTTCCTCCAATGTAATTGGGGGGATAACTTTAGATGAAAGGCAAGAGGGGATATGAGGAAAAGCTTTATATTCCAGAGGATGGGAATCTAGAATGTACTGCCTGGGAGAATGGCAAAAACTCACAACCTTTGAAAGTTATTTGGAAGAGCACTTGAAATATAACATTCAAGGTTATTGGCCAAGTACTGCAAGGTGGGACTAGTGTAAATTTGGAGCAGTTTTTTGTTGACAACAGATTCAGTGGGCTGAAGTGTCTTTTCTGTACTCTATGATTATATGTATTTAGAACATTATTTAAGCTTGTGTTTTTGTTGCTAATTATTTATGTTATTGCTACTTACTACACCTCTTAAGTTTTCAGTAAAATTAGACTAAGAACTATCACCATCAAAGAAAACAAGAATAAGGATACAGTTAGCTTTTTACTGTTATCACTGAGTAATGTCATTAAAAACATTTTGGCCTTGCGCTAAATCTTAGTTCATCACACCAGCCATAATCTTCAGTTTATGTACAGATTAGTTCCAACTTTTGCACCAATGACTTTCCTGATAAAATACTCACTGAAAGGACAATACAGTGGGATTTAGTTACAAAGGCAAGTCCAACTGAGAAAATTCTAAAGGATTCTTTACTTACCTTGCAATTACAGAAATGCAGAAATTACACACTACAAAAGATGTACCTTTATTTAATTGAAAAGTCGTTTTGCTAGGCTTATAAAACAGCTGAATGTGACTTATTTGTTTAATGTTAACTAGATCTACCTGTCTAACTTTCATCACTGTATAGTGGAACACTGTATACCCCAACATCCATACTGTGTTCGGGTTTGTTCCCTGTATTTAACTCTTTAAACCCCACTTGACCCTTGCTGTCTCATTGTGCATATAAAGAGATTATTCAAAGCTAAGATTTGTTCATAGCTGGAATTCTTGTGGACGTAACACAAAATCGATTTTCTTACCTAATGAGTAGTACAATAACAAATCGCAATGCTGGCAGTTTTTAAAGGCCCAATTTTTGGCCTGAAATGTGCACAGTTATCAGCATATGCAGAGCTATGACCTGTCACAAAACTAACAAAAAAAAACAAAGAAGCAAGCCACAATTAAAATACAGATTGAGAGAAAATGGCTGCAGCTTTTCCCATACTAGTTCCTGTCAATGACAAGCAAACTTGGATTTTGTTTCACACACCATGGTTGAATTATA
The DNA here is from genome assembly GCA_024137785.1 of Ginglymostoma cirratum. Lineage (NCBI taxonomy): Eukaryota > Metazoa > Chordata > Chondrichthyes > Orectolobiformes > Ginglymostomatidae > Ginglymostoma > Ginglymostoma cirratum. The sequence continues at coordinate 8,755,992 of JAHRHZ010000097.1, read as the reverse complement.
AAATAGCTACAGATTTGTCAAGTAAGCCAGCACAGTTACATGTCACTACACTTTTGCCACAGTGGAGAGAGCCTGTTTCAAAACGTATATCACAATAAATCTCTTGGAAGATCAGAAAAAAAACTCTCAGCAAAAATTTTAAAAGGTTTGAAGGCATACCTTCAATCCCAAGTGAACATTATGTATGGATAGCACATGATCAATATTAAGGACAAAGGTTAAAAACAGCCCACTGACCACTGATCAATAAGAAACTTTATTAACTCAGCTCACAGAGACCTGTGAATTTGTGCAACTAAAAGATGACATAATGAAAGATGACAACATCTGAGAAGCAACCTATACTATAGAGATGATTGCTACAAAGATGTCTGTCAATGACTTGGTCGAATCAAGCATGGGTAGAGAGATGTTGGAACAAGGTTCAGATGATCTATTCTACACTTGGAGCATGTTGACAACATCAATTCTAAAAGGGAAAAATGTTTTCTAACTTTTGTGCTGAAGATTGCAGAATGACAGCATCAAATGAATCTGAAGTGCCAGCTCAAGACTGGTGCTTCCTGTAACATTATGAGCTTCACAGACCTTCATAGTTACACCAGATAGTGATCCAAAAGTGGAGCCCTCAAAGTTAAATTTGAGGCTCTGTGATGGAATGATGCTCACCCGAAGGGGACAGGTTGACGGGTTACATTGAGAGTCCTTGCTAAGGCAAGGCTGAATATCTGGAATTCCAGACATTAGAGATGACGTTAAAGCCACTCATCCCAACAGAAGCCACTGGAAAGCATAGACTAGTAACCCTAATCATGCCAATAAAAACAATACTGTTTTGATATAAACAAACAGCGCAAGACAGAAAGGGCCTGACTGAAGGAACACTATAGACCTTGCTGAAAAGTATAAAATGAAATGTTTGCCTTGATGGACACAGCTAATGCAACTGAAGGAATAGGAATCTCAGGTAACAGCATAAACTGGCAGTGCCATTGAGAAGACTTTGAAACCAAACAATACAAAATTGACTTGGTCATAGGAGACAAAGGGTAGTTAGGTATTTTTCTGACGTGAGGTCTGTGACCAGTGGTGTTCCTCAAGAATGTGCAGGGACACCTCTGTTGTTTGTAATGTATATAATGATTTGGATGAAAATGAAGGTAGTCTGATTAGTAACTTTGCAAATGACATGAAAAAGTTGTGGCTAGTGAGGAAGGTTATCAAGGGATACAGCAGGATATAAATCAGTTCAAAAACTGGGCAGAGACATGGCAGATGGATGTTAATACAGATAAGTGTGAAGTGATGCTTTTGGGAGACCAAATACAAGAGGAAAGTGTACAGTAAATGACAGGGCACTTAGGAGCATTGATATACAGAGGGTCATGGGGTACAAGTCCAGAGCTCCAATGACAATCGCAACACAAGTGGATAAGGTGGTAAAGAAGGCTTATGGCATTCTTGCCTTCATCTATTGAGGCATTCAGTATAAAAGTTGATAAGTTATACGTAGTTGTATAAAACTTCAGTTAGGCCACATTTAGAGTATTATGTGCAGTCTCGTTGCTACACTATAGGAAGGATGTGGAGACTTTGAAGAGGGTGCAAAAGAGGTTTATCAGGATGTTAAACCGCGAATCTAACCCTCCCTCTACTGACCCCTTCTCCCGCCTCCAAGACAAGCCCTCCTCCTGGACACCACCCCAAGGCCTCCTAACCTCCCTCGACCTCTTCATCTCCAACTGCCGTCGAGACATCAATCGCCTCAACCTCTCTACCCCTGTCAAACACTCCAACCTCTCCCCCGCAGAACGTGCAGCCCTCCACTCCCTCCGCTCCAATCCCAACCTCACCATAAAACCCGCGGACAAGGGAGGGGCAGTCGTAGTATGGCGCACTGACCTCTACA
>JAHRHZ010000097.1:8711281-8749083 GCA_024137785.1 Ginglymostoma cirratum | reverse complement strand
CTTGTTATCACGTAGTCTGCCATTACACACTACCTATTGTTAGTCACTAACAGTCTACATTAACAGCTCATGACTCTCCTAGCCAGATCATTATCTACTTCTTTGCCTGTCCAACTGTTCTTCTCTCTCTTTGGGCTCTATCCCCATGAATTGTTTACTCCTTACCCCCTCCACCCCCATCCTATCATATGTTCAAAAGAAATAGGAGCAAAATTAGGCCATTTGGCCCATCGAGTCTGCTCTGCCATTTGATCATAGCTGATATGCGCTTCTCCCCCATTTTCCTGCCTCCTCTCCATAATCCTTCAACTCATTATTAATTAAAAATTTGTCTAACTCCTCTTTAAATTTACTCACTGTCCCAGCATCTAGCATACTTTGAGGTGGGTGAATTCCACAGATTCACCAACCTTTGGGAGAAGTAGTTTCTCCTCAGTTCTGTTTTAGATTTTCTACCCCATATCCTAAGACTATGACCTCTCGTCCTAGAATGCCAAGAGGAAGCATGTCTATTTTATCTATACTTTTTATCATTTTAAATACCTCAATTTGATCCCCCCTCATTCTTCAAAATTCTAGGGAGTATAGGCCTAAACTGTTCAATCTCTTTTCATACAACAAGCCGCTTATCTCTGGGATCAATCTAGTGAACTTCCTCTGAACTCCCTCCAGTGCCACCACATCCTTCTTCAAATAAGGGGACCAAAACTGTGCACAATACTCCAGGTGCTTTCTCACCAATGCCTTGTATAATTGCAACAATACTTGCTTACCTTTTTATTTAATTCCTTTAGCTATAAAAATCAACATTCCATTTGTTTTCTTTATTATCTGCTGTACCTGCATGCTAGTTTTCTGTGACTCATGAACGAGGACACCCAGATACCTCTGCACCAGAGTACCCCGAAGTCTCTACCCAATTAGATAATAGGTCACCTTCCCGTTTTTCTGACCAAAATGCATGACCTCACACTTATCCACGTTAAACTCCTTCTGCCACATTTTGCTCCACTCTCATAACCTATCTATATCCATTTGTAAGGCTCTTATTTCCTCATTGCTATTTACTGGCCCATCTATTTTTGTGTCATCCGCAAATTTGGCTATAGAGCTTTCTATCCCTGTTTCAACTCATTAATGTAGATTGCAAATAGCTGGGGTCCCACTTGTTACTTCTTGCCATCCAGAAAAAACCCCATTTATCCCGACTCTCTGTCTTCTGTCCATTAGCCAGTCGCCCATATCCAAACTAGTAGATTACCCCTAATCCTATTTAATCTTCTACATACAAACTGATTTTTTTCCTAGCGACAGTCAGTTCTAAGGAAGGCTCACCGGACCTGAAACGATACCTCTGATTCCTCTTTTCAGATGCTGCCAGATCTGCTGAGCTTTTCCAGCAGCTTCAGTTTTTGTTTCTGATTTATAGCATCCGCAGTTCTTTTGGTTTTTAAACTTGTTTCTGGTTTGTTGTGAAAAGGGATGTATGGATTGAAATAGACAACTGAAATTTACAAGTGTCATTCCTGATCCATGTAGTCACGTACATCCACCCTGAGACACACATACTGCAGGCACACAGTTTAGATTCACTTAAATAAAGACCAAATGTTAACACTGCTGTGTTGTCCATTCATATCAGTTTGCCTCACCAACAACAGTCCAATAATCATGCAGGGAAGGTGGGGAATAAAGGCAAATGGGTGTACAGATCAGCTGAGAAATTCTGCCATTATCATTCTAGCTCCACATGAACCTAATTTTATTTTTTTTTTAACAAAACTTACTTTTTGTTAGCAGTCATTACTTAGACTCCAGCAGCCACTTGTGAAGCAGAACAGGCCTGGCTCCTGTTTGGCTTTGCTATAGCCATTTGGCTGAAGACGACCTGAAACAATTTCCTCGATTTACATATGTCAGAAGCCTAATGCCTATTTTAGTTGACCTCCAGTGATATCTAATCTTTATTTGGGTTGAGACGGTGTTCTCAGATTGAGACAAAATTTACCTTTTGCCTCTGTTGTACATTTGTAACAAGTGCAATCAGTTACAATTGTCACTATGACATGTAATCATTGACTGCAAGTTTACAACCTATAGCAAAAATATTCATGCAACAAATAAGATGCAACAAAATTTGCTTTAGTAATTGAATTCCATAACGTCACTAAGTACCACGTAGGAGCAGAAGAAAGAGATGCATGTTCACTGAATGAAACGTCTACAAAAGAGATGTTACCTAGTCGGTTATAGACTTGCAAGCTGCACTGGTGTGTTTGGTTGCAGACGTTTTGTCACCCTGCCAGGTAACATTGTCAGTGCACTTCTGGTGAAGCATTAGTGTTCTGTCCCGCTTGTTAATTATATGCCTCGGTGCTGGGGTGGTTGGCATTACTTCCGGTTCTGTTTTTCAGTGGTTTGTGTATCGGGTCCAGTTCAATGTGTTTGTCAATGGAGTTCTGATTAGATTGCCATGCCTCCAGGAATTCCTTGGCATGTCTCTGTTTGGCTCATGCTATTATGAATGTATTGTCCTAGTCAAACTCATGTCCTTCTTTGTCCATGTGTATTGAGACCAGTGAGAATTGGTCGTGTCTCTTGGTGGCTAATTGGTGTTTGTGTATCCTTATTGTCAGTTTTCTTCCAGTTTGGCCTATGTAATGTTTTTCACAGTCCTTGCATGGTATTTTGTATATTGCATTCGTTTTATTGGTTGTGGGTATGGAATCCTTCAAGTTCATCAGTAGCTGTCGCAGGCAGGTTTGTGGGCTACCCTGATATCTAGGTATTTGAGTCATCTTGTGGTCATCTCTGGTATGTCTTTGATGTACGATAGGGTGACTCGTGTGTCTGGCTGTGTTATGTCTTCTTGTTGTGGTCTGTCGCGGAGGTAATGGCAGATTGTGCTTTTTGAGTATCCGTTCCTTTTAAAATCTCAGTATAAGTGCTCCTGTTCTGTTTTGCGCAATTCCTGTTTGAATAATGTCCTGATGCAGAGTGATGAAACGTCTACAAGCGAACACACCGACTTGGTGAGCAAGTCTACAACCTCATCAACAACCTGAGCCACAAATCTTCTCAAAAACTTTAAATGTTACCTAGTAGTCAAAGAGATGGCTTGTTACTACCTTCCTAGGGCAACAAATTTGGCTTAGGCAGAGTCATCCATAACCAAAGTCCAAAAACACTGCAAGCTGTGGAGCTGGTCAGAACAGTTATCATGTTAAGAGAAAGCTAAAAAGGAATCTAAATCAAGGGCAAAGCATAACCAAAAAAATGCCAACTAATTCCAGAAGCTAAAACTCCAAAGGATGGAGTTGAACGTTAGGATGAACAGTAAATAGTTAAGCAATATTTCCCAACCATTCTTACAACTCTAAAACACTTTGGAACATTTGATTACATAAAAATGCAATGGAGGTAGAAATTATTTCAGTGTAGCAGTTACATGATGGTGATGTGTAAAATATTTTACTTTTCTGCAACATTAATACTACTCCAAAGTGTGTCATGAATAAGAATGGCTTATGTTTTCTGGTCAGTGGTGAAAAGGGGCGCGTGGTGCTGACCATGAGGTAAGGTTCACTGTAAAATCCAATGATATCTTCAAAGTGAACTTTGCCTCTATTGCTGTGATAAAGTATTGCATCTGAATGCAGCATCTTTATGGGATTTTAAAAAGTTTATTCTTTCATGTGAAGTGAGTGTTACTGTCAGGATCAGCATTTGTTACTGATCCTTCACTATTCACCCAGAAGGAAAAACAATAAGACTGACAAGTGAGACATACCAGTCCCTCTTTTACCAGTAGCTCTTTTACACAACTTGTTCAGATATGTTATGACACACCTATTGGGTAGTTGACAGTCAAACTGATACTTCCTGCCTCAAAGATAGAGACATTATCATTCTTCCACAAGAAGCCTCCCATTTGTCTTGTATGGTTCAGAAAGGAAGACCAGTGTGTTCATTTCCAAGAATTAAACTTTTTAAAACTGGTTTTTCTATCTTTTAAAGAGGGTAATGAAAAGCCTACGTGAATTGTTGCAGTCCATCTGATGTCTGTAGCAGTTTGGTACGACTGAGTGGTTTCCTCAGGAATTTCAGAAGGCAGTAAAGGAACAACCACATTGCTGTGAGTCTAGAGTCACACAGATGCCAGTCTTAGTTAGGAAAGCCAGTTTCCTGCCCTAAAAGGGCAGACTAACTTTCAATTCCATATTTAGTAATTGAATGTAAATTTGTTTAACTGCTGGATTTGAACCCGTGTTTCCAGAGCATTATCCTCAGCCGACAGATCATTAGTCCATTGAGAATCACAGTGTAGAGCTGGAGTGAAGGCATTTCAATCTGATCCAGAGGTGTAATACCCTTGATCACTATCAGTGCGCTGTCGAACAAACCCAAAACCCAGGCAAAAAATTAAAATCATGCAAGAAATAGCAGATAAAACTATAATGTGGAAAAATGTGAGATGATTCACGTTGGTAGGAAGAACAGATGTCCAGAATATTTTCTAAATGGTAAGTGATTAGAAACTGTAGATTTACAAGGGATCTGTTGGCTTCATCAATAAGTTACTGAGGTATGAAAAGCAAGTACAACAATGGTATGTTAGCTTGTATTTCAAGAGGATTTGAGTACAGGAGTAGCAAAGTCTTGATTCAATTGCATTGAACCTTGGTTAGTCTGCACTTGAAGTACTGTGTGCAGTTTTGGTCCCTTCTGTTAGGAAGGGTATTATTGCCATGGAGCAAGAGCAGCAAAAGTTCACCAAACTTTTTCCTGAGATGGCAGAACTGTTTTATGAAGAGAAATTGGGGAAACAGCCTGTATTCTCTAGCGTTTTGAAGAATGAGAGGCAGTCTCACTGAAACCTACAAAATTCTTAAAGGGGTGATAGGGAAAATGCAGGTAAGATGTTTTCCCTAAAATAAAACAAAGAATAGTGGATGCTGGAAATCTAAAACAAAAACGGAAATATATGGGGAAACTCAACAGATCTGACAACGTCTGAGGTGAGAGAAAAACATTGTCAACATTTTGAATCTATTGACCCTTCTTCAGAATTGACAGCATCTAGGAACAAATGACGTTTATCTTGATGACAGGCGGTGAGGGGGGAGAAGAAATGAATGGAAAATGTGGAGACAGAGAGACAGGGATTGTTGATTGTAAGCCAGGGAAGAAGCAAAATTAGATAGGTGATGATGTTGTCTATGAGAGGGTGAAAATGGGTTAGTTGTGCTGAAAGCAACTTATGTCATGACCTACTCACAGGCCCGTCGTCACCTAATTTTTCTTCGTAGCCGGCCTAACTTTTCCCATGTCTCCCTAGGATCTGTTTCTACCTATCTACTCACACCTTTTCCCTGCATCCCCTGTCCTCAAGGTTCTTCAATGCTATCCTCAGTGCTGTCAGTTCTGAAAAAGGGCCACGGAACTCAAAACGTTGATTCTATTTCTCTCTCTACAGATGCTTCCAGACCTGCTCAGTTTCTCCAGCAATTTCTGAAGATGTTTTCCCTGGTTGGGTAGTCTAGAACCAAAGAATACAATTTCTAAATGAGATGAGGAGAATTGTTTTTATTCAGATAGCGGTGAATCTTCAGAATTCTTTACCCTAGATGGTTGTTGATACTCAGTTATTGAATAGGTTTAGAGCTTGATACATTTCTAAATATGCTATGATGTCAAAAGATATGGGGATAATATGGAGAAAAAAGCATTGAAGGGAATGATCGTAATGAATAGTGGAATAGTATTGATGGGCCAGTCCTATGTTCCTAGAGGATGCACCAATGAAGGACTCTTGCCAGTCACAAAACCAGTAACAGGTAGCACCTGAGGGAGGAGGCTGCTCAAGATGCAGCCATCCAGGAAAGGCATTGTGGAAGAAGGGCACAGGGGCACCTATTGACCGGGAGTAAATACCTGTCAAGGTCAGACACAATTGATGAGGCCCAGGAAAATGGTCACTGGGGTGGGCGACATCATTCAGCTAGATGTGCAGTTGTGTGTATTCGGGGTAAACCCCATGCCAGTGAATCTCAAAGTTAAGCAACAGTCAATTTTGTCATAAGCAGTGGACCCCAGGGCTCAATAGATTGCCACATAAGTTCATAATGGAGGTACCCAATATCCTCTTCTATCAACCAAATGAGATCATACATTTTTCCACAAATGGCGACAGCAGTCTACAAAATCACTAGTCTTCAGGTCACTCATTTTCCTGAAGTCCAAAAGATTATCCATTGCGCTCATGTGGCACATAGAACTCCCAGCCAGCAGTGTTTGCAAATTTCAAAGGGTTTCCTCTTCTAAGCTTGCAAGTGGTGTGTGACTTTCAGGTGACAAATCATGCAGGTCTGAGCATGTATGTGTGCAGTAAGAAATGAAGCAACAATTCTGTAAAGTTGAGACTGTGATGGAGATTCTTCCTGATTGTGTACAAAACAGTTGTATCACTTACCCAGACAGACTGCACCACAAATTGCTGGTGAATTTCACCAATGAGAGGCTTCCCCTGCTGTTTGAATGCATATGTCTCCAATTCATGCTGCTGACACTTTCCATTTTAATTTGAATTGTGTGGGACTGGCAAAAAGCAAAAGCATAAGTGGCAGCTACTTCTGATTCTGCCATTGGGAATAATGTGCCACAGTTAAAATTTTGCTGACAGTATTCATAAACAAGGAATGTTATCAAACATGCCCTATTATTACTTCTGTAGGCCTCTCATGAAGGTTTGGAGAACAGTAGATTATATTTGATCTGTGCTCCATTGTTTGCATTTTTCAGTTGTATGGGATAACAATGTAAGAAATTAACCATGAGTGACTAAAATTGAAACATTCTTGTTTCTGCATTTTTCCAATTAACTGCCATTTGTCCAGATTTGCTAATTTTTCCCCACCAGTCAACACAGTGAGGGAGAGCTGCAAGGGTGGATTTGACTCATAAGATCTGTTATAGTCATAGAATCCCTACAATGTGGAAACAGGCCCTTCAGCCCAACACATCCACACTGACCCTCAGAGCATCCCACCCAGACCCATCCCCCTATAATACACCTAATTTAGACATCCCTGAACACTACAACCCATTTAGCATGGCCAATCTACCTAGCCTGCTCATCTTTGGACTGTTGGAAGAAACCAGAGCACCTGGAGGAAACCCACACAGACACAGGGAGAATGTGCAAACTCCACACAGACAGTCGCTGTGAGGCAGCAGTGCTAACCACTGAGCCACTGTGCTCAACTAACTTCTCTCATTGGTTGAGGAGCTCCAAGTGGAGGCACAATGCAGATTCCACCCATTAAAAGGAGCTGTGGACATGGCCTTCACAGCAAGCCAAATCCAAGAAAACTACAGAGCATCAGCATTATTGTTTATACATGGCCTTCTTTGACCTCACAAAGGCCTTCAACTCTGTTAACTTGAAGCGGTTGTGAAGCATGTCCCCCAAATTTGGCTGCCTACAGAAATTTGTCACCATTCTCCATCTGTTGCATGACAACATGCAAACTCTGATCCTCAACAAAGTATATAGCACAGACATGATACAAGTGTAATCTGGATCAAGTGAGCTCCAAACAATTATCAATGCATTAAAATGAGGAAAATGAGAGAATTAGCTTTCATAAGACAACAGTCCTCTATCAGTATGTTCCTGCCATATAACATTGTCCTCCAACTATCAAGAGCCACAGTGAACCATTGGACACTGTGGATCAATTCTCATATCTTGGGAGCTACCTTTCTATTAAATCAGATATGGATGAAGAAACGCACATCACCTCCAGTGCAACCTTTGACTGAGGAACAGAGTGTTTGATGACAAAGTCTTCAAACCCAGTACCAAAGTCATGGTCTACAGGTTAGTACTGTGATTTGTCTTTCTGGATGCATCAGTGATATGGACAATGTACAGAAAGCATCTCAAACCTCTGGAGAGCATGCTACTAACCTCGTCCCGCCCCCTTGACCTGTCCGTCCTCCCTGGACTGACCTATCTCCTCCCTACCCCCCCACCTACACTCACCTTTACTGGCTCCATCCCCGCCTCTTCGACTTGTCTGCCTCCTCTCCACTTATGCTCTCCTCTATCCATCTTCTATCCGCCTCCCCCTCTCTCCCTATTTATTTCAGAACCCTCTTCCCCTCCCCCATTTCTGATGAAGGGTCTAGGCCCGAAACGTCAAGCTTTCCTGCTCCTATGATGCTGCATGGCCTGCTGTGTTCATCCAGCCCCATGCTTGTTATCTTGGAGTCTCCCTGCTACTGATTCTGCATGGTCTCTGTGCTGTCTACTCACTAGTTTAGGACACTTTACTGCATTTTGCCCACCTGTACCAGCTCTAAGAGCTTCCTAGCCACTATGATCTCACTTGGTCCTTCCTTTTGTCTCATTCTGGGAGGAAACAGCCCACAGTTGGGTGGAGAGAGCCACTAACATTCGGCTTCTTACCTCCATGAGGAAAGACTTCTGGCACTAGCCAGTGAGGACCATGACCACTCAAGGTGATTCCAAATCCTTCATGTGCCACAGCTAAGTCAAACTCATTGTCTATTGCTGTGCTGTTCACCCATCACATCCACTCTGGATGTATTCTTATCGTGCCTGAACTTCTAATCTTTGTTCATGATGTATTCTCTCTTTTGTCTCCTATAGGTACGGCTGGCATTTGAATGATCTTAATGTTTCAGCAAATTCCCTTAGTCATGATACAACAGAAAAATGCTTGACTTGAATACAAGAATGTGTATAGAAAAGAAAGACTTAAATGGCAAAATCCAGGCCTTGCTAAGCCCGAACAGTTGTTGTAGAGGTGATCTGTACCTTGTTATGTAAGGTGACTTGTACCTGAACATACTAAGTGGCCCATGCCTGCTTACAAGATGGCAGACAGAATCTAAGCAAAACTAAGTGGCCTGCTCACACAGTCCTTTTGAACAGAACTGCTAGAAGGTCAGTAAAAGAACGCTGTTATGTTCCACAGGAGACAGTTCTGATAAAAGGATGCCTTAGCACAGATAAATGACCAATCCTGCTTTATTAATGAAAGTATGATTGTCCCAGTAAATGAATAATGTAAGGTGCTAAATTAGGTCCTCAAGCAGCTGCAAGGATAACAGCTAAAGTTACTTCGTAGTAAATAGTTGCCTCTTTGAAGCTACCAGCAATATTTAATAGTTTCTAGCTAAAAATGCTCTAATCATAGAAGTTGGTTTCAATACATAACCTGGAAATAATACAAGCCTTAAAAAAACATTTAAGCTTAGACATGAAGATTAACTAGCCTTAGGAGGCACCTTCTCTTATGCCCTGAGCAAGATAGATTGATCACAACCCATAAATTACAAAATGCTGACGGTAGAAATAGTTGTATAACGTTACGCTTATAATTAACTTTATTACAGAAATTAACCTTATAACAATTAGTTAAAACTAACTGACTTTTTGTTTTTACAGTATGTGATTGGGACAGTGAGAAAGTAAAAGGAGTAACTGAATGTGATAAAAGACAGCACCAACGTACAATGTGTAGTAGAATTTGAGCTGTCCTTACCGATAAACAAGCCTGAGAAAGACCCGAAGAAGTATAGCCATTAAACTTTTGGAACGCAAATGAATAGGATGCATTGGAAGATCCCAAAGTCTAGAGATTACAACATCGAGCTGATATCATAGGATCATGGGAACCTATTGCTGTCCATAGACGTGCCCATTATTGATTGGGTGTCCCACAGGATTAGGGGGAAGGACAGTGACTATGTCGTATTTGATTACTATAACACAAAATCTATAACAATGCTGTATTTCTTTGTAAAAGCAGAGGGTGTGTCATGGATCTATCTTCCAAAGCCAGATTCAGGGCCGATCCTTTGGCCCTCTCCCTGCATAAACCAGTTTCTGCTTGAATAAACACCTTCAAATTGCCTGAGTCCTGCCTGCCTCCTGAGCCTTTGTCCCGGGTTGGGAAAAACGATCCTACAGTTCTGATTTGTAGCTAGGAGAAACGGATGGAAATACTTAGTGAGGCAAAAAGACCTAAGTGACTCAAAAAACTTCTTGAGCACCTGGCTTCAGTCCATATCTGGGTCAGTTAGAAAATGAGTCAGAATCTAAAACTAATTGGAGAAGTCCACCCTGAATAAACCAAAAAACAATAAACCTGGGTAAAAAGGGAATATGGCTAACGGGGAATATGGCCAAGGGGAGGGTCATTGGAACTTTAAAAAAAGGGTGAACATGTAAAAATATAAATCTTGGTAAGGAGTGTAATCATCTTATCCCATGTTAGAATATGTTGGATTTTCTAACTGTATGGGACATACAGTGCTAAATTGACTCCTTTATCATTTAGAAATTGATTGACTCCAATGAGGTTACCTCCCATTGATTTTAAAATGCCAGCTCTGGAGTTCAACAGTGGTCACAATCTCAGTTCATCTAGCAGATTTGAATTGTGATGGAATTTGTGATTGAAACCTGTGACCAGTGGTACACCACCATGTTTATAACATATATTAATGACTTGGATGTGAATGTGAAGTTATAATTAGTAAGTTTGCAGGTGACATGAAAATTGTGGTGTTGGTGATATTGAGGAGATGGTCTCAGGTTGAAGTCTGATATTGATCAGCTGCTAAATTGAGCAGAGCAATAGCAGACGGAATTCAATCCTAATAAATGTGGGGCAACACATTTTGCAATTCTAATAAAGGAAAGATTTACACAATGAATGGTAGGTCCCTAGGATTACTGAAGAACAAAGGGACCTTGGTGTACAAACCCATAGATCCCTGAAGATGTCAGCACAGATGAACAGGGTGGTGAGGAAGGCATATGGGATGTTTGCCTTCATTAGCTGGGCATTGAATATAGGAGCAAGGAAATCTTGCTACGATTATGTAAAACATTGATTAGGCCATAGATGGAATTCTGGTCACCACACTATTGAAAGGACGTGATTGCACTGGACAGGATGTAGAGGAGATTCATGAGGATGTTACCTGGGATGGAAAGTTTCAGTTATGAGAGAGACTGGGTAAGCTGCGCTTGTCTTCCCTGGAGCAGAGGTGACTGTGGGGTTGTCTGGTTGAGGTATACAAATTTATGAGAGACATAGACAAGGTAGATTGTGAGAATATTTTCCACATGGCAGACGGTGTCTAAGACCAGAGGGCAAGAGTTTAAGTTGTTTAAAGGGGATCTGAGGAAAGTTTTTTTTTACTCAGAGGATGGTAGATATATGGAATGTGCTGTCTGAGAGGGTGGTGGGGAAAGGAATTCTCACAACATTAAAGAAGCATCAGAACGAGCACATAAAATGCCAATGTACAGTAGGCTATGGACCAAGTGCAGGTAAATGGGATGTTGAGTTTGCTGTTTGTTGGTTCGCATAGAATGGTGACCAAAGGGCCTGTTTCTATGCTGTATGACTGAATAACTCTATGACTCTGTGATCCTAGCCTACATAATTTGAGTACCTTTTTACCATATTTTAATCTCCATCCTTCTGATTTACTACTTTCCATGCAGGGAAAACTGTGTAGTACCGTATTGTTTGCACATCTATCAAGCTATGTGGACTGCCAGATGCAATTCTATTTTTATATCCACACATATAGCTTCACAGCAAATCGGCAAATACAGATGGTGCTGAGGTGGGGAGTGTTGAGCAAAGGGGTGATTATAGTGTAGCAAAGAATAAACTGTGAGAATGTCACCTTTGTAGCTCATTGAATCACTACCATGGTGCATTGTTATATCCTTGGATCCAAAACTCAGAGATGTGCCTGCTGTATGTGTGGAAGCTGCCATGAATAACTAATTGAGGGCCAAACTGGAAGATCCAATGAGAATGGCAAACAAGGATAAAATATTTCAGAATTTCTACTCCACTGTTTTTAGAATTTATTGTCTGATTTAAAGGTGACAAGCCTATGATTTTTATAATAGTAGTTAACCTGCAAAATTCTTAAATCTTTGAAAAACTCACTGGAAATGAGAATAAACTCACAGCAATTTTGCTTTCATCTTTCTACATATTAAGGAAGATCAATGCTAAATGGCAACAACTGAACATCTTTTTGTTAACATTTCCAGTTAGTTTAAAATTCCAATAAGAATTATTTACACACTGTGACTAGATCAAGATGAATAGTTCAGTTTTACACATGTCAGCCTGGAGACTTATTGTCAGGCTGTCTCTTAAATGGAACAATACTGACTTTGTTTTACTCACCGGGAAATTAAGCTAATATTCCAACAGAGCGACCACCAACAAACCAGCGACCACAAACCTACAGATGAAATGCTTTTTCAGTGATGTTGAGTTTGAAGTTAAATGTTGCTGAGTGCTTTGGAGAATTATTAAGCACTTTGGTTAATTTTCTCTTTTACTATTTGAAGAAGTGCAGTAAAATGTATGTTTTAAAGTCCATACAGGTGAGGCAACTAGACAGAATTGATGTCCAGGATTGACAGCTGTGAAATACAACATTGAACTAATAAAACACTGGCAAAAGAGGTTGTGAGTTCACAGCAAGTCTTGATTCAACAACACTCTCTTAAAGAGACCATTACTAACTGGAATGCTTCAGAGAATAGGGAGCCATGTTTTGTGAGACTGATGACAATTATCCTAGAAGCACTTGATGCAAGAAGCAAGGTCGCTAAAACAAAATACTGGGTAGATTCTCTAATGCCTCCAAAGCAGTATTCAGCTTCTCCCAAAATATCACTGTTTTGGATCTTTAGTAGCCTTGATTTACTTTTTTGCTGGGCTTTCCTGGTGTTTATTTATTGTACATAGACTTCCAGAAACACTTAGAAAAGTTCCACACAATAGATTTGTGACCAAAGATTAGCTCTTGGAATAAATGAAAAGCAACATGGATACAAAATTTTCTGACTAACAAGAAACAGTGAGAAATAATAATAGATTTTTTCAGACTCCAGGAAAGGTTTTACTAGAGTTTCACACATATATTTATTGGAACCCTTGCTCTCCCTGACATTGAGACAAGATGGTTCAGATGAGGCGGTGGAGAGTTACAGATTAGCTAGGAAGGAATTAAAGAGAGGGTTAAGAAGAGCAAGGAGGGGACATGAGCAGTCATTAGCAGGTAGAATTAAGGAGAACCCTAAAGCTTTCTATAGGTATGTGGGGAATAAAAGGATGACTAGGGTAAGAATAGGGCCAGTCAAAGACAGAAGTGGGAAGTTGTGTGTGGACCCTCTTGAGATCGGAGAGGTGCTAAACAAATATTTCTCATCTGTTTTCACTCAGGAAAAGGAGAATATTGTAGAGGAGAAGACTGAGATACGGGCTATTAGCCTTGAAAGGATTGAGGTTAGTAAGGAGGAGGTGTTATCAATCCTAAAAGGTGTGAAGGTAGATAAATCCCCAGGGCCGGATGGGATTTTTCTGAGGATTCTCTGGGAAGCTAGGGAGGAGATGGCGGAGCCTTTGGCCTTGATCTTTGAGTCGTCATTGTCTACAGGTTTAGTACCAGAGGACTGGAGGATTGCAAATGTTGTGCCCTTGTTCAAGGAGGGCAGTAGAGATGACCCAGGTAATTATAGACCAGTGAGCCTTACATCTGTTGTGGGAAAAGTTTTGGAAAGGATTATAAGAGATAGGATTTATAATCATCCAGCAAGCAACAATTTGATTGGAGATAGTCAACATGGATTCGTCAAGGACAGGTCGTGTCTCACAAACCTCATTGAGTTTTTTGAGAAGGTGACCAAGCATGTGGATGAGGGTAGGGCAGTTGACGTGGTGTACATGGACTTCAGTAAAGCCTTTGATAAGGTTCCACATGGTGGGCTATTGGAGAAAATGCGGAGGCATGGGATTGAGGGAGTTTGGATTAGAAACTGGCTTTCTGAAAGAAGCCAAAGAGTGGTGGTTGATGGAAAATATTCAGCCTGGAGTCCGGTTACTAGTGGTGTGCCACAAGGATCTGTTTTGGGACCACTGCTGTTTGTCATTTTTATAAATGACTTGGACGCAGACATAGGTGGATGGATTAGTAAGTTTGCAGATGACACTCAAGTCGGCGGAGTGGTGGACAGTGTGGAAAAATGTTGCAGGTTGCAGGGAGACTTGGATAAACTGCAGAATTGGGCTGAAAGGTGGCAAATGGAGTTCAATGCAGATAAATGTGAGGTGATGCACTTTGGGAAGAATAATAGGAAGGCAGAATACTGGGTCAATGGAAAGATTCTTGGTAGTGTGGATGTGCAGAGGGATCTTGGTGTCCAGGTACATAGATCCCTGAAAGTTGCCACCCAGGTTGATAGTGCTGTTAAGAAGGCATACGGTGTGTTAGGTTTCATTGGTAGAGGGATTGAGTTCCGGAGCCGTGATGTCATGCTGCAACTGTACAAAACGCTAGTGCGGCCTCACTTGGAATATTGCGTACAGTTCTGGTCGCTCCATTACAGAAAGGATGTGGAAGCATTGGAAAAGGTGCAGAGGAGATTTACTAGGATGTTGCCTGTTCTGGAGCAAAGGTCTTATGAGGAAAGGCTGGGGGACTTGGGTCTGTTCTCATTGGAGAGAAGAAGGCTAAGAGGGGATTTAATAGAGACATACAAAATGATCAGAGGATTAGATAGGATGGACAGTGAGAGTCTTTTTCCCAGGATGATGACGTCGGCTAGTACGAGGGGGCATAGCTGCAAATTGAGGGGTGATAGATTTAAGACAGATGTCAGAGGCAGGTTCTTTACTCAGCGAGTGGTAAGGGCGTGGAATGCCCTGCCTGCCAATGTAGTTAACTCAGCCACATTAGGGGCATTTAAACAGTCCTTGGATAAGCATATAGATGATGATGGGATAGTGTAGGGGGATGGGCTTAGATTAGTTCACAGGTCGGCGCAACATCGAGGGCCAAAGGGCCTGTTCTGCGCTGTATTGTTCTATGTTCTATGTTCTATGTTCTATATTAATGGCTGCACCTTGGTGTACAAGGCACAATTTCAAACTTGCAGATGATGCAAATCTTAGAAGCGTTGTCACCTGTAAAGAGGATTGTGTAGAATTTCAAAAGGACTGAAGCAGGTTAGTGAAATGGGTAGGCAAGTGACTGTAAAATTTCCTGTTGAGAAGTTTGAATCAGTTAATTATTGAAATTGAATCAGTTGAATCACAGCACCAGGGACCTGGGTTCAATTCCACCCTTGAGCTGTGAGCAGATTGCACATTTTCACCGTTTCTGCATGGGTTTCCTCCGGGTGCTCCGGTTTCCTCCCACAGTCCAAAGATGTGCAGGTTAGGTGAATTGGCTATACTAAATTGCCCATAGTGTTCAGGGATGTGTAGGTGAGGTGGGTTACAGGGGAGATGGGTCTGAGTGGGATGCTCTGAGGTTCGGTGTGGACTTGTTGCGCTGAAGGGCCTGTTTCCACACTGTAGGGATTCTATGATATGATTCTATTGTAGTTGGTTCACTCACTGAGCTAGTTCGTAGTTTGCATACATTTCATTACCTGCTGGGTAAGATCATCAGTGCAGCCCCCGATGAAGCATTGTTGTGTTTTCCTGCTTGTTATTTAAGTTCAGGAGTCCATTGGAGTTGATTACCTCATTTCCAGATTTTCTTTGCAGTGGTGTGTATATAGGGTCTAATTCAATGTGTTTATTAATAGCCTTCTTGGTGGAGAACCAGGCCTCTAGAAATTCCTGTGCTTGTCTGTGTTTGGCTTGTCCTAGGATCCTGAGGTTGTCCCAATCAAAGTAGTGGTTCTCCTTGTCTGTGTGTATGCAGATGAGTGAGTATTGGTTGTGTCTTTTTGTTGCTAGTTGGTGTTAATGTATTCTTGTAGCCAGTTTCCTTCCTGGTCCATCCAATGTAATGTTTGTTGAAGCCCAACAGACCCTAGAGTTTAAATAACAAGCGGGAAAACACAACAACGCTTCATTGGAGGCTGCACTGATGATGTTACTTAGCAGGGTAATGAAATGTCTGCAAATGAACGAACCAGCTTGGTGAGTGAACCAACCATAGCATCCACAACCTGAGCTACAAATCTACTCAATAACCTTGATTAATTATTGTGGACTGAATGTGAAAAGAAAATAAATGGTACAATACTTCGCTGAATGTGGCAGGATAAATTGGAAGTGTGATTAGTAAAGCAAACTGAATCTTATGCCTTTTTAATAAAAGCATAGGAATTAGTTTAACTTGTGTTGCGCACTGGTTCAATCTCAACTGGAACGCTGCATCCAGTTCTAGCAGCCATATGTGAGGAATGTTGTGAAGGCATTACAGAGAGTGCACAAAAGGTTTACAAGAATCAACCCGTAGATGAGGATTTTTACTTCGACAGCTAGATTGGAGAACTTGCAATTATTTTCCTGTAGAAAAGAAAGTTGAGAAGAAATTTGCTGGACACGTTTAAAATTATGAGGGGGCTGGACAGAGTATATAAGGAAAAATGTTCCCATTAATGAAAAGATTGAGAATAAGGAAGCACATGTTTAAAATAAATGACAAAAGAAACAATGATGGCAAGAGGTAAAACATCCTCCTGGTCAAATGCTCAGGATCAGGACAGTGCTGCCTGAAGGGTTCAGTCAAGACATTCAAGAGAGAACTGGATTGCTATCTGAAAAAGTAGAATATGCAGGACTACAGTGTGAAGGCAGGGTATGGCACTAGTTGAATTACTCCTATAGAGAGCCAGCAAGACATGAAGGCTTGAATGGCCTCTTTCTCTGTTACAGCAATTCTGTGCTGTTCCATTGGAGCTCCTCAGGGTTCAGTACTGGGCCCCTTGATGTTCTTATATATTAATGTTTTTAACTAAAATACTGGCAAACTGACGAAAATGGTTTCTAATAAGTATCCAATGGTGAAACAGCTATTCAGTGATGCCTGCTACAGTGGAAGCAACCCTCAGGTAAATGTTAGTAGAAGTAAACTAGCCCTGTCTGCCTTCTCAGTTAGATTTTTAAAAAAATGCCTTGGCAAGATACGAAGAAGAGGAAGGGAATCATACTGGCATTATAGTCAACAAGAAGTTACAGGAAGGGATTGGAGGATTGGGATACCTGTGGAATCAGGGGGACAATTCTGCTCTTATTGGTTCTAAAATGTAATGCTTTACAGTGAAGTTGTTGAAAAGTCTGGAAAGGGAACTGCATACTCATCCTGAATTAATTTCTTTAAGACATCAATTAAGATCCTTAATTAGCATTTTCATTTGGCCTATTGTCTGTTGTTGGATGCCTTGCTAACACCACCAAACATTGTGTGTAGACTACCTCAAAGCTAAATGGGTATGTACTTGTTTCATGGGCCCAATTTCAACTTCCACTGTACCTAAGTGCTTTTTCAATATAACCTCAGGAAATGTGAGGTGAATGGACCATTCTAATTAGCCATTGGATTGCATAATCCCATTGGATTGCATAATGATGTTGTGATTGGAACCAGAGCCAGGTGGATCTTATTGACTATGAGATCCTTGATTACAGTTGTTACCCTGGGCCAATCAGGGAGTCCTGGCTGACAGATATAAACATGAGATTCATACAGTCTCCTCAGTTGAGGGACTGGCTTTGAGCTGGCTTGTTAGAGCTCATGTACTGTGCACATGTAAATGAAGGGGACTTGGAGGTGGGATATCAGCCTTTCTGCAGTTATTTCAAATGAATGGCTGTGTGAGGTGCATAATCGCCTTGGTTGCACATCCAGATAAAGTGTTAGAGGAAGATATATAAAGGTTCCAGTTTAGATCCTTGTTTGGTTGTGAGAGAACATTTTTGAGGCAAAAGAGAGAAAAAAACACTAAAATTGTACCAGATAAAAATAAATATAATTTTGGATAGTCATTTTCATCTCATTTTTGGGTCACAACTACACTTGGGGAACCAGCGATTATAATGGTAATGGGGTTGTTGACTTGCTTGCCGAGCTGGCTTGTTTTTGTTCAGACATTTCGTCACCACGCTAGGTGACATCATCAGTGGAGCCTCTGATGATGCAATGTTATTCTACTCTGCTTGGAAGTTATACTGTGCAGTCCATTATTGTGAGTACTGTCATTTCTGGTTTTGATCAGTATGTGTTTATATATGGTGTCCAATTCTTTATGTTTGTTGATTTGAAGTACAGGTGGAGAACCTCTAGGAATTCCTGTGCATGTCTGTGTTTGGCTTGGGCTATTATGGTTACTTTGTCCTAGTTAAACTGATGGCCTTCATTGTCTGAATGTACAGATATTAAGGAGAGCTAATCGTGCCATTTTGTTGCTAGCTGATGTTTATGTATTCTGATGGCTAGTTTCCTTCCTGTTTGTATGATGTAATATATCGTTTTGTCAAACCTTCTAGGCTCAGAAAAATCCTTAAATTTTTTTGTACCCTTTCCAGTTTAATAACATCCTTCTTACAGCAAGGTGACCCCAGAATTGTGCGCAATAGTCTAAACGTGGCCTAACCAATGTCTTGTACAGCTCTAACATGAAGTCCTAACTTCTGTACGAATGCTGTGACTGAAGAGGGCAAGCAAGTCAAATGCCTTCTTCATCACCTTGTCTATCTATAATACCACTTTCAAGGAACTATGAACCCATGCCCCTAGCTCCCTCTGTTCGATAACATTCCCCAGAACCCTGCAATTAAGATGAGATTTCAAGATGGCAGCTGTTTAGGACATTTCAGCTGGAGCTCATCCACTCAATTCATTTCTTTTTCATTATTTTTCTCTTCCTTTCTCTTTTTTTGTGTTGTTTTTCGCTCCTTTCTTCTCAGTGACATCCTGAACACCCAGCCCCAGTGCGGATTTGGACTCTCAGTCTCAGCATAGATATGCGGTGAGTCATCCTCTCAACTGAGCGTGGTGGTCTCCTGGCCGGGGTTGTTGAACTCCCAGCCTGGTGTGGCGGTCTTTCGGCCTGGTGTGGCAGTCTTTCGGCCTGCTGTGGTGGTCTCTTGGCCTGGTATCTTGATTTCCTGTCCCAGCATGACCTCAGCATGGACTTCCGGCCTTGACAGAATTCCAGATTGGTCTCCTGGCTTTGAGACCCTCAAGGTGAAGCCAAGCTTGGTCTGGAGTCAAGGCCCAGTGCAGAATGTCAGCAAAACTAAAGAACTGATAATTGACTTCAGGCAGAGAGGAGTAACAAACGCTCCCATCTACATCAATGAAGTTGAGGAGGAGATGGTCGAGAGTGTCAAGTTTCTAGGAGTGACCATAACCAACAACCTGTCCTGGACTTCCCACATAGATGCGACAGTCAAGAAGGCACAACAATGCCTCTTCTTCTTGAGACGGCTTAGGAAATTTGGTATATCCATAAGGACCCTCACCAACTTTTACAGATGCACCATAGAAAGCATACTATCTGGGTGTATAATGTCCTGGTACGGCAACTGCTCTGCCCAGGACTGTGACAAACTACAGAAAGTTGTATGCACAATCGAGAACATCACAGAAGCCAACCTCCCATCCATAGACTCCATTTACACTTCTCATTGTCATGGAAAGGCTGCCAACAACATAAAAGACCCCTCCCACAGTAGTAATGCTCCCCTACAACCTCTTCTGGGCTGAAGATACAGAAGCTTGAACACAAGCATCAACAGGTTCAAGAACTGCTTCTTCCCTGTCATTATTAGACTGATGAATGGACTCTGTAAAATTCAAATAATATTGATAATGCTAATGTTGGTCTTGCTTTGTGCACCTCTTGTGCAGTGTAACCTGTATGCCTTGCTCTGTCTAAGCACCCTTTGATCTCTATGTCCTTGCTTGCCTGTACTGCTCATGAAACAAAGGTTTTCACTGTACTCAGGTACACGTGACAACAGTAAATCAAACTATCAAATAATCTTGACTGGAGGCTAGGTGCCGGCTTGGACTGGGTTGGAAGGACTGTTGTTCTGAACTTTATATTTCTATATTTTCTGATTTTATTCCTACAATCTGTAATGCTAGAGTTTTTATCTCTTCAATTTTCTAATTTTTTTCCTAAGAATGTGCACAGAAGAATTTGTACCAAAGTACCTTGTACCTAAGATGGTACCATAAGTGATGACTCATAAATTTTACCTTCTACTCTTTTGACTATATGTGACAATAAAGCTAATTCAAATTAACTGTGTAAGTCTGTCATGGTTTGTCTTAACAAAGTGCAGCACCTTGCATTTATCTGCATTAAACTCCACCTGCCATTCCTCTGTCCACTAGCCTTGTTGATCAAGATCACCTCTTAAATCATTTTGAAAAATCTATCCGATTGACAGCGCTAACCATTTAGAGTGGCTGACCACCTATTATATATTAATTATGTTCTTTGTTCCAATAAACTTTCCAAAGATTCTGAATTGTACCTCTAAAATTCCCCTATTTAATAGTTAGTCTGAAACCAATAGGTGTAACTGTAGAGAAGCAGCCCAGGAGATACTTTAATTCTATTCAAAGGAAATTTCTTCTCATTTCATGCATGGGATGTGGACCTTGGGCTAGGTTGGCATTAATTGCATATCCTTAACAGCCCTGGAGTAGCTGGTGTTTTCTGCTTACTTAAAATGCTGTGCTTTTTGGGGTGTAAGGACAGCCACAGTTCTGTTAGGAAGGGAGATCCATTACATGACCCACCAACAGTGAGGAATGACTTCACCTGAAGAAGGAGCAACATTCCGAAAGCTTGTGATTTCAAATAAACCTGGTGTCCTGTGACTTCTGACTTTGTCCACCCCAGTCCAACACTGGCACCTCCTCAATATACTTCTAAGTCAGGAAAGTGTGTGGCTTATAAGGGAATTTGAAGTTGTGGTGTTCTCATGTGTCTCCATGTAATTGCCCTTCTATTGTCCTTTATTTTATGAAGGGAAATAAATGTTGAAGGTTTTGGATGTGGTGCCAGTCAAGTGGACTGATTTGTCCTGGATGGTGTTAAGCATCATGAATGTAGTTGGAGATTCATTCATTCAGGCAAATGGAGAATATTCCATCAGACTCCTGACTTGTGCCTTGTACATAATAGACAGACACTGGGGAGGCAGGAGGTGGATTAATCACTGCAGAATTCTTCACCGATCACTTGCTTTTGTAGACACAATATTTAAGTCACTTTTCCAGTTCAGTTTCTATCAGTGGTAAATCCAGAACATTCATAGTGGAGGATTCAGTAATGATAATAATATTGAATATCAAAGGGAAATTGTTAGATTCTCTGTTGTTGGAGGTGGCCATTGCTTGGCACTTCTATGGTGCAGCTGTTACTCCCCACTTGTCAACCCAAGCCTAGATGTTGAACAGGTCTTTCTGCATTTGAACATAGACTGCTTCAGTATCTGAGGAGTTGCAAACATTGTGCAAGCATCATTAAACGTTGGCACTTCTAACCTTATGATGGAAGATTGATAAAGCAGCAGAAAGTGTTTGGATCCAAGGACAATCTACCTTTTGATTTAATTGCCAACACCCGATTTAGATTATTTCTTCAATGTGACCCTTTGAACAGGGAGGAAATGTGTCTTCCTTTAAATATACCAAAGAACAAAGAACAAAGAAAATTACAGCACAGGAACAGGCCCTTCAGCCCTCCAAGCCTGCACCGATCCAGATCCTCCATCTAAACCTATTGCCTATTTTCCAAGGATCTGTATCCCTCTGCTCCCTGCCCATTCATGTATCTGTCTAGACACATCTTAAATGACGCTATTGTGCCTGCCTCTACCACCTCTGCTGGCAACGCGTTCCAGGCACCCACCACCCTCTGTGTAAAGAACTTTCCACGCATATCTCCCTTAAACTTTTCCCCTCTCACCTTGAAATTATGACCCCTAGTAATTGAGGCCCCCACTCTGCGAAAAAGGTTCTTGCTATCCACCCTGTCTATACCTGTCATGATTTTGTAGACCTCAATCAGGTTCCCCCCTCAACCTCTATCTTTTTAATGTAAATAATCTTAATCTACTCAACCTCTCTTCACAGCTAACACCCTCCATACCAGGCAACGTCCTGGTGAACTTCCTCTGCACCCTCTCCAAAGCATCCACACCCTTTTGGTAATGTGGCGACCAGAACTGTACGCAGTATTCCAAATATGGTTGAACCAAAGTCCTATACAACTGCAACATGACCTGCCAACTCTTGTACTCAATACCCCGTCCGATGAATGAAAGCATGCTGTATGCCTTCTTGACCACTCTATCGACCTGCGTTGCCACCTTCAGGGTACAATGAACCTGAACAGCCAGATAAAGAACAAAGAAAACTTACAGCCCAGGAACAGGCCCTTCGGCCTTCCAAGCCTGTGCCGATCCAAATCCACTGTCTAAACCTATCGCCCAATTCCTAAGGATCTGTATCCCTCTGCTCCCCACCTACTCATGCATCTGTCCAGACACACCTTAAATGAATCTACCGTGCCTGCCTCTACTACCTCTGCTGGCAACGCGTTCCAGGCACCTACCACCCTCTGTGTAAAGTACTTTCTGCGTGTATCCCCCTTAAACTTTTCTCCTCTCACCTTGAACGCGTGACCCCTCATTATTGAATCCCTCACCCTGGGAAAAAGCTTATCTCTATCAACCCTGTCTATACCCTTCATGATTTTGAAGACCTCAATCAGCTCCCCCCTTAATCTCCTTTTTTCTAATGAAAACAATCCTAACCTACTCAACCTCTCTTCATAGCTAGCACCTTCCATACCAGGCAACATCCTCATAAACCTTCCCTGTACCCTGTCCAAAGCTTCCACATCCTTTTGGTAATGTGGCGACCAGAACTGTACACAGTATTCTAAATGCGGCCGAACCAAAGTCTTGTACAATTTTAACATGACCTGCCAGCTCTTATACTCAATACCCCGTCCGATGAAGGCAAGCATACCATATGCCTTCTTGACCACTCTATCCACCTGTGCAGCCACCTTCAGGGTACAATGGACCTGAACTCCCAGGTCTCTCTGCTCATCAACTTTTCCCAAGGGTCTTCCGTTTACAGTATAGTTCGCTCTAGAATTAGACCTCCCAAAATGCATCACCTCACACTTGCCCGGATTGAACTCCATCTGCCACTTCTCCGCCCAACTCTCCAGTCTATCTATATTCTCCTGTATTCTTTGACAATCCCCTATGCTTTCTGCTACTCCCCCAATCTTCGTGTCATCTGCAAACTTACTGATCAGACCACTTATGCCCTCTTCCAGATCATTTATGTATATCACAAATAACAGTGGCCCCAGCACTGATCCCTGTGGAACACCACTGGTCACCTTTCTCCATTTCGAGAAACTCCCTTCAACTACTACTCTCTGTCTCCTGTTGCTCAACCAGTTCTTTATCCACCTAGCTAGAACACCCTGCACACCATGTGACTTCACTTTCTCCATTAGTTTACGATGGGGAACATTATCAAACGCCTTACTAAAGTCCATGTAGATGACATCTACAGCCCTTCCTTCATCTATCAACTTGGTCACTTCCTCAAAGAACTCTATTAAGTTAGTAAGGCATGATCTCCCCTGCACAAAACCATGTTGCCTATCACTGATAAGCCCATTCTTTTCCAAATATAAATAGATTCTATCCCTCAGTACCTTCTCCAGCAACTTTCCCACCACTGACGTCAGGCTTACTGGTCTGTAGTTACCTGGAATATCCCTACTACCCTTCTTGCACAGGGGGACAACATTAGCAACTCTCCAGTCCTCCGGCACTTCACCTGTGTTTAAGGATGCTACAAAGATATCTGTCAGGGCCCCAGCTATTTCCTCTCTCGTCTCCCTCAGCATCCTGGGATAGATCCCATCCAGTCCTGGGGATTTGTCCACCTTAATATCCTTTAGCCTTCCCTCCTTATGTCAACGTGATCCAGAGTAAACAAACTTCTATCTCTAATCTCAACATTCATCATGTCCCTCTCCTCAGTGAACACTGATGCAAAGTAATCATTAAGAATCTCACCCATTTTCTCAGGTTCGACACAAAACCTTCCTTCCTTATCCTTTAGTGGACCAACCCTTTCTCTAGTTACCCTCCTGCTTCTTATATATGAATAAAAGGCCTTGGGATTCTCCTTAATTCTGTTCGCTAAAGTTATTTCATGACCTCTTTTAGCCCGCTTGATTCCTCGTTTAAGATTGGTCCTACTTTCCCGATATTCCTCCAAGGACCATTCTGTTCTTAGCTGCCTGGACCTTATGTACGCTTCCCTTTTCCTCTTGGCTAGTCGCACGATTTCTCCTGTCATCCACGGTTCATGAATCTTTCCTTTCCTATCCCTTGTTTTCAAAGGGACATGCCTATCCTGCACTATCTTCAACCTATCTTTGAAAGCCTCCCACATATCAAATGTAGACTTCCCTTCAAATAGCTGTCCCCAATCCACGTTTCCCAGCTCCTGCCGAATTTTGATATAATTGGCCTTGGCCCAGTTTAGTATTCTTCCCTTAGGACCAGATCTCTCTGTGCGTCAATTTTCTCCAGGGCTTTTCCATTTACTGTATAGTTCGCTCTTGAATTGGATCTTCCAAAAAGTATCACCTCGCATTTGCCCGGATTGAACTCCATCTGCCATTTCTCTGCCCAACTCTCCAATCTGTTATATTCTGCTGCATTCTCCAACAGCCCCCTTCATTGTCTGCTACTCCACCAATCTTGGTGTCATCTGCAAACTTGCTAATCAGACCATCTATACCTTCCTCCAGATCATTTATGTATATCACAAACAACAGTGGTCCTAACACGGATCCATGTGTAACACTACTGATCACTGTTCTCCATTTTGAGAAACTCCCTTCCGCTACAACTCTCTGTCTCCTGTTGCCCAGCCAGTTCTCGATCCATCTAGCTAGTACACCCTGGACCCCATGCGATTCCACTTTCTCCATCAGCCTACCATGGGGAACCTATCAAGCGCCTTCCCTCATCTATCAACTTTGTCACTTCCTCAAAGAATCCGATCAAGTTGGGAAGACATGACCTTCCCTGCACAAAACCACACTGCCTATCTCTAATAAGCCCATTTTCTTCCAAATGTAAATAGATCCTATCCCTCAGTATCTTCTCCAGCAGCTTCCGCACCACTGACGTCAGGCTCACCAGTCTATAATTACCTGGATTATCCTTGCTACCCTTCTTAAACAAGGGGACAACATTAACAATTCTCCAGTCCTCCGGGACATCACCCGTGCTCAAGAATGCTGCAAAGACATCTGTTAAGGCTCCAGCTATTTCCTCTCTTGCTTCCCTCAGTAACCTGGCTTAGGTCCCATCCGGACCTGGGGACTTGTCCACCCTAATGCCTTTTAGAATACCCAACACTTCACCCCTCCTTATGCCGACTTGACCTAGAGTAATCAAACATCTGTCCCTAACCTCAACATCCATCATGTCCCTGTCCTCAGTGAATACTGACGCAAAGTACTCATTAAGAATCTCATTCATTTTCTCTGACTCCTCGCATAACTTACTGCCTTTGTCCTTGAGTGGGCCAACCCTTTCTCTAGTTACCCTCTTGCTCCTTATGTATGAATAAGAGGCTTTGGAATTTTCCTTAACCCTATTTGCTAAAGATATTTCATGAGCCCTTTCAGCCCTCTTAATTCCTCCTTTCAGATTGATCCTACTTTCGCGATATTCTTCCAAAGCTTCGCCTGTTTTCAGTCGCCTAGACCTTACCAATTAAGCTATTCAATTTTAACTCTGATTTAAGTGCAGAAGTTATTGCAGATTTCTTACCAGATAAAGATTAAAGGAAGAGAATGCAGGAAGCAGCAATTTAAGTAAATTATTTTACTTTCCTTATTGGGTTTAAACCTGTCTCTTGCTCTGGGTGGTGTTGGCTGAGGGTGATTATCTGACTAATGCTGTTAGTAATTTGTGGAAAAATAGTGCCTGGTCTCTCAGGCCTCAACAGTAATGGCTTGTATTCAGACTGCGCTGTTTGAGTCCTGCTCTAAATCAGAATGCTATTTCATTACAAGCTGTGCGAGTGGTGGCATTTAAGGTCAAGGAAATCCTCAGAACAACTGTGGAAGACAGAGAGATAGAGTAAAGGTACTAAACTGGGCATAGAAGGGAATTAAACATTTAGGTGCCTTTGTATTGCTCCCTGAGGACTGAGCCTCATTCTACTGAAGCTGCACATTTAGTAGCTGAGGATGGGACTAAGTAAATTGAATAGCATTTGGCCTCGTTAAGTGACTATCCTCCTCCCCACCAAAGATATGAAATCCATGAGGGAATGTGAAGTATCCCATAAATCAGCTGAAGCTGATGAGGATGTTTTTTATTCAATTTTGTTAATAACATTCACCAAGGAAATGGGCATTCCAAGTTGTAAGGAATGCACCATGGCTTAGTATGAGGACTCTGTGACACTGGATCTGTGGAAAATCTAAAATTGTAACAAAATGAATGAACTACGTTTAGTTCCGAAGAGCTTTGAAGCATATCAATTAGCTTATAGTGTTGGCTTTATATGATGACCACTTATTGCAACATAGTTGTGAATGTGGTGCCCATTAAGCTGTAAATAGCATGTCTTTTCAGTTAGGAAAGTCCAAACACCTGTCGGTTTGTAAAATTTGGGAATG
This sequence comes from Ginglymostoma cirratum, assembly GCA_024137785.1. Lineage (NCBI taxonomy): Eukaryota > Metazoa > Chordata > Chondrichthyes > Orectolobiformes > Ginglymostomatidae > Ginglymostoma > Ginglymostoma cirratum. The sequence goes on along the minus strand of JAHRHZ010000097.1, from coordinate 8,722,499 downwards.
AGCTAGGATTACCTGTACAGTTGGATGTATGGAAACAAACATTGATATTTCTCGTTTTTAATGTATTGATAAATCTCAAGCTACTTCATATGGAATTATTTGTGGATTTCACAATAATGGAATGAAAAATCATTATTCAGTTATAGTCATAGAGCTGTACAGCATGGAAACAGGCTCTTTGGTCCAACTTGTCCATGACAACCAGATATCCTAAAATGATCTCGTACTATTTGCTAGCTTTTGGCGCATATCCCTCTAAACCCTTCCTATTCATATACCCATCCAGATACCTTTTAAATGTTGTAATTGTACCAGCCTCCACCACTTCCTCTGGCATTCCATATGGGCACAGCACCTTCTGCATGGAAAAAAATTGTCCCTTAGGTCCTTTTAAATCTTTCCCCTCTCACCTTAAACCTATGCCCTCTAGTTTTGGACACCGCTACCCTGGGGAAAAGACCTTGGCTATTCACCCTATCTATGCCCCTCATGATTTTATAAACCTCAAAAAGTTAACCCTCAGCCTCCCACACTCTAGTGAAGACAACCCAACCTATTCAGCTTCTCCTTATAGCTCAAACATTCCATCCCTGACAACATACTTGCAAATATTTTCTGTACCCTTTCAAGTTTCACAACATCTTTCCTATAGCAGGGAGATCAGAATTGAATGCGGTATTCCAAAAGTGGCCTAACCAATGTCCTTGGCTGCAACATTATCTCCCAACTCCAATACTCAATGCACTGACGAATAAAGGCAAGCATATGAAACGCCATCTTCACTATCCTGTCTACCTGCGACTCTACTTCCAAGGAACTATGAATTTCCACTCCAAGGTCTTTTTGTTCAGCAACACTCCCCAGGACCTTCCCATTAAGTGTATTTGTCTGTCCTGATTTGCCTTTCCAAAACACAGCACCTCACATATTTTAAATCATAATTTATCCAAACCACAACTCAGTTAACTCTGCTTTGTTCTCCTCCCTTCCTAACCATTTCAATAAAAATTTATTAATTCATCTCCAATTTCAATTCCCCAACCTTAAGAACTTTCTAGGGAATTGCTCCAGATTTCTGCTGCCCCACTCCTAAATAGCCTATTTCATACCTGGCCAGAGGATATTTCCATCATCACCTGTGTGCTTGCAAGACATCACACAGTCCTATATTGAGTTTCATGAGTTACTGGATGTTTGGATCTGGAGTCAATTCCTGTTGACTATTCAATGTGACTTGTCAAGTTGACTGATTCCAAATATCATAATAGAGTAACATTTTTCAGAGTTTATAAAATTAATCTCAATTTTTTGGTGTTTGCTTCATGCATTTATTGACTCAGAAATAAATCTGAATTGATTTGATTTAGATCTATCTAAATTTTTGAACATAATCACCATTTAAGTATTCAATATTCAATTTTAGTTAGATGGTAGTTTTAAGGTTTTCAAATGATTTCATAAACAGTATTTGAGGAAATCAACAGACATTGCCTTGTGAGATCCTATCTTGATTCTGTTGCGACACTGTTTCTGTGGCATGAATGACACAATTTCAAATTTGGCTATCCCTGTCCCAAATCCAAAGTCTGTCAGTCGAATTCCTCCGAGCACGTGTTGAGTGAAAATGTTGGCAGACTGATAGGATTTGTGTTGACTGACACTTATAACCAATTACTGTGCATCTGCTGGAGTTCAGGAAGCCAACAGAGTTATCACAAATGTCAGGCACAGTTTTGTGAGACAGAAATAAAAGTGCATCAGAGATATAAAACTAATTAATTAGTATGCAGGAATAGAAAATTTCTTATTTTCACAATGATTGGCCTCAAAACACTTTTATTGTTATGAACATGTGGATAATCTCAAAGTCTGACGTCTCTGGCTACAGACTTACTTGAACTGCATTGCTATTGTCAGGGTTTATTGGGGATTAGATGTGGCCTGCTTCTATCCTGGCCCTTTCAGCAATGCAATCTGAATGAACACGATAATTGAATAAGTGTCTCTGCATGCCCAATATCTATACTACAATGCTATAACCAAACAGATGTGCTTATCAATGGACTGTTTTTAATAATAGAGCATTGATAGTAGATGATCCATGTTTATAAATGAGGAGTAAAATGAATACCTGACGTCTGTAATGGAATGAATTAAACACATACTCGATAGTGTTTAAATTTGCTGAAGGTCAGATTTCATGAATTCCTAGAGCATGACAGAATAATTTTAGTCCAATCATATGAGACTATTTGAATAAATGAATGGCGCAGGTAATTAGCTATAAAGTACCATATGCTTCGCCTGAAAACACAGCTTTGATCCTTACAATTGCCTTTCACTCTACCTAAAGATATAGACATTATGCATTATTGTACTCTTAAAAGCAACATAGGTAAAATTCAAATGTGCACCTGTTGATTTATTTTTGTGTTGGTAAAGACATAGGAATAGAAACTTGTATTGAGACTGAAAATAAAATTGCATGCACATACACTTGTGCAAAATGGGTCCATTTCTTTAAGTATTTAGAGCTGCCAATTTCTGCTCAGTGGAGGCGGCAATGGCATTGGGTTGGGCTGGCCAACCCAGGAAGCGGATCCAGACAATCATGGGTGGGGAGGGATAGGTGAGCACCGAGGCTGGTTTAAAGGCCCAGTCTGCTCTTATTTCAGAAGATCTCTAAGGCTCACTATCCCTCACTCCTTATGCACCATCAACTCGTGCACCTTATCTATTCATGACCACCCCACTGCCTCACACAAACCCATGCCTTCTCAAATAACTTTTTTTTTCTGGTATACATTGGATTAGATGCCAATTAATGCATTCAAGCAGATGTTTTTGTTTATTTCTCTGAGCTTAAACCTTTTATAATCTTCAAGTTTAAAGGACAGGAAATTGAATGAGATTTCTTCAGTTCTGTCACTGAAGACATGCCCAATCCAAGCTCCATGATCCTTGCCATCAGTAGAGCAGGCAGCAGATCCTGAAGCTGGGTGTGAATCATGTGCCTGCTGTACACCCGTCATTTTGAGGTCTGCAGAGTCTTCCTGATTCTATGAGAAACAAGTCCTAAATGTCAACAGGAGACCAGTAAAATACATGCAGAACTTGCAACAGCATCTAATAAAATGCTGAAAGTAACTTTTGCCATGTGTCTGAGTGCCACACTTCCAAAATTATTTTAGGAAACCAGAGGAAAGCCCAGGCTGTCTTACTTGCAACAGTTTTATATTTATAGTAATATGCTAAACAGTATCAAACCTACATGTATTCCCAAGTTTGAAATTACTGAAGAGAGGTAAGGAAATCTCAAAAACACAGACTTACTGTGAAGTATTCTGTCAACTCAATCTTGTCAGACCGAATCATGACTGCTTGTAGTCTAAGGGAATAGATGACTACGATCTAATTATATCCAATGCTGACACCTTGTACTACAACTACAATAGTCAGACACTTTCCCAATTTCGCCTTGGTATCTCTTGGCTGCGAGTCTACTTAAATATTCTTCCAGGCTGTTGGCTCCTTATTCTGGACTAAGGCTTTTCCACTCAAGGTATAATCAGACACTTTTTTTCATTCAAGTCTACACATTCTAGTAAATAGACCTTTCGTGTTTAGTGTCTAAGAGCTCTCTGTTTACATGCTTGTAGTCTGTTTCTTTATAATCTGCCTCCCTGATGTAAGATCTTCAATTATTTATTTTAATAATCTTCAATTATTATTTATTAAACAATCATTTACATATTCCATAATAATTACAAATTCCCACCCCATATCCTTCCAACCTCCATTTCTCCCTCATTGGTTTACACACTTCTGGTAAGTTACTTATAATGATAGTTGTAACCAATAATGTCACCATTTATATAATACTCTGCTATTTATTTTTTTTGTAATGAAGTGGACAATTCCACACTTGTCTTCATTATAATGTAGTGGCCACATACTCGGTTTGTCCAAGTCACTCTGAAGACTCTTCACATCCTCCTCACTGCTTACACTCCCAGTCAGTTTTGGTACTTGTCACTGACTCCCATTTAGAAAAAGACCCATTTATTCTTTCCTGTCTCAATCCTCAATCCATGCCAATATGTGTGCTTTGACTTTGCACAATAACATCTTATGTAAGACTTCATCAAAAGCAATCTGAAAATCCAAAAAATCCTGGTCCATTGGTCCTCCCTCATCTATTCTTCAAGTGATGTCTTCAAACTCCAGTAGCTTTGTCAAATATAATTTCCCTTTCATAAATCCATGCAGACTTGTATAATCCTATTTGCATTTTTTAAGTACCAGAACAGAAATTGCTGATAATTCTGAGGAAGGGTCACTCAACCCTAGACATTAACTCTGATTCCTCTCCACAGATGCTGCCAGACCTGCTGAGCTTTTCCAGCAATTTCTGTTTTTGTTTCTGACCTACAGCATCTGCAGTTCTTTCAGTTTTTATTTTGCATTTTCTAAGTGCCCTGTTATTGCATCCTTTATAATAGAAGGCAGAATTTTCTCTACTATTGCAAAGCCAACTGATCTGTAACTGCTGGTTTTCACCCTCCCTCTCTTTTTGTCTTTTTAAAAATAGTACATTTGCTGGATGCCAGGAATAGTGTAGCAAAGTGGCTTAGTTAGCACTGCTGCTTCACAGCGCCATAGACCCAGGTTCAATTCTAGCCTTGAGTGACTGTCTGTGTGGAGTTTGCATGTTCTCTCCATGTCTGTGTTTGTTTCTGCCAGGTGCTCTGGTTTCCTCTCACATTCCAAAGACGCGCAGGGTTAGGTGGAATGGTCATGCTAAATTGCCTTGTAGTGTCCGGGGATGTGCAGGCTAGATGGATCAGCCATTGTAAATGTGGGGTTATGATGATAAGTGGGACTGGGTTTGAAGATGCTGTTCAGAGGGGTGGTGCAGATTCGATGGGTCCAAATGACCTCTTTCTGCACTGTAGGATTCTATGAATGTTGCAGAATCTATAGAATTTTAGAAGACGACATCCAATGCATCCATTATTTTCACGGCACTTTCCTTTAGTACCCTGGAATTTAAATTGAGTTCCCAGGGATTTATCAGTTCCATTCAATTCTCCAACTTTTATTTTAGTAACACTAGTTTCCTTCAGTCCCTCTTTCTCAATACACCCTTGCTTCCCCAGCACGTCTGTACTGTGCTTTGTCATCTTCCAATGAAGACAGAGCTAAACTAATTGCTTAATTGCTCTGCAACTTCCTTCATCTCCATTATCAATTCCTTCAATTCAGACTGTGAATCTACATTTGTCTGGACTTTATATAAAAACAAATTTATGTACTTAAAGAAGTTGTTGCAGTCTGCTTTTAAGTTTCTTGCAAGTTTACTCTCCGACCCAATATTTTTGTTTCTTCCTGAATAAACATCTTGCACCTCCTTTTTTCAAATTTTGTACCGCTCCCAGTCCTCTAGCTTGCTACATTTTCTAGCAACATTATATAACGCAACTCTAGCAACTGTTTGGATCTAATACCATCCTTAATTTATTTTGTTAGCCATGGTTGAACTTTTTCACAAGAAAGGAATGTATAAGTGTTGCAATGCAAGCATTTGTTCATTTACTATTTACTATTGCCACTTTGTACCTCTTAATGAAGTAACTCAGTCTATTGCAGCAAACTCACCCCTCATACCTTTATAGTTTCCCTTACTTAGGTTTAGGAATCCAGTTGTGGATTGGATTATTTCACTTTCTTACCCAAAGAAGAAATCATGTTATGGCCACTTTCCCCAAAGATCTCTCTCAACAAAGTTATTTATTAACCCCTTTTCATTGCACAGAAACAAATCCAAGATAACCTGCTCCTTAATTGGCTCCTCAATGTGCTGGTTCAAATAACCACCTATACACTCTCTAGGCATTCATACATGATAATATTATTGCTAATATGGCCCACTCAGTCAATAAGTAGATTAAAATCACTTATTACTGTAACATCCTTGTTGCATGCATCTCTAATTTTCCGTTTAAAGCCAACCCATTTTCTATTGAGATAACAAGATGTAGAGCTGGATGAACACAGCAGGCCAAGCAGCTTAAACAATTTTAACCCCCATACTTTCTATTACTGTTTTGAGGCCTGTAGGCAATTCCCCACTAGTGTTTTCCATTCCTCATTGCTTCTTAACGGCACCCCAGACTGATTCCACATATAGATTTCTTGTGTTAATATCCTAGCTCACTACTGCACTGATTTCAGCTTTCACTAACAATATCACTTCTCCTCCTTTTTCTTTTTACCTGTCCTTTTAAAGATTGAATAGCCTTGTATATTCAGTTTTCAGTCATGTTTCTATAATCATAGTCATATGATACCCATGTATAGTTATTTGCAATGTTAATTCATCTAAGTAACTATAAATGCTCTGAGCTTTTAAATATATACTTTCACATATTTCCACACTTATTTTGCTGCTCTCCCTTGCTTCCACTGCCTTGCACATTCACTTTCTAGTTTTTTATTTCTTCTATATGTTCTTCTATATTTTATTTCCATCTTTTCTCCCCCTCAGTTCTGCCTCCCATTTAGGTTCCCATCCTCTGCTACTCCCAAGTTTAAAGCCTCACCCACAATACTAGCAAAAACTTCTGTGAGGATATTGGTGCCGTTCAGCTATGCAGTTCCCAGCTTCGCCAAATCAATTGCAGTGCATCAGAATCTAAATTTCTCCCCAGTACACTCTCCTTCCTGTCACGCATTCAACCAGTCTGTTATGTGTACTTGTGGTAAAATGAGGCAAATTTTACCTCTCTAATTGTTGAGGTCAGGCTTTGGATTTTGTGATGCCTAAATATTGCCCAGCAAGTTTCTGTAGAATTTCTTGTCTCATTAACTTTGGTACAACTTTGCTGCGGTCATACACGAAAAGGTCTTCAATGATGGTTAACTGATGTTTTTGCTCAAATTACCTTTTTCTTTCAGTACTTGATCTAATCGGGTGTACCGTAGAGCTCTGTGGGAAGCTAGGGAAGTCTTTGCTGGGCCCCTTGCTGAGATATTTGTATCATCAATAGCCACAAGTGAGGTGCCAGAAGCTAATGTGGTGCCACTGTTTAAGAAAGGTGGTAAGGAAAAGCCAGGGAACTTCAGACCAGTGAGTTTGACATCAGTGGTGCACATGTTGTTGGAGGAAATCCTGAGGGATCAGATTTACATGCATTTGGAAAGGCAAGGACTGATTAGGGATAGCCAACATGTCTTTGTGTGACAAATTGTGTCTCATTAACTTGATTAATTTGCATAAGTAACAAAGAGGGTGGCAGAGCAGTGGATGTGATCTATATGGATTTCAGTAAGGTGTTCAACAAGGGTTCCACATGGTAGACTGGTTAGCAAGGTTAGATCACATGGAATACAGGGAGAACTAGATATTTGCATACAGAACCAGCTCAAAAGTAGAAGACAGAGGGTGGCAGTGGTGGAAGGTTGCTTTTTAGACTGGAGGCTTATGACCAGCAGAGTGCTACAAGGATCGGTGCTGGGTCCACTGCTTTTCACCATTTATAGAAATGATTTGGATGTGAACCTCGGAGATATGGTTAGTAAGTTTGCAGATGGCACCAAAATTTGGAGGTGTAGTGGACAACGAAGAAGGTTATCTCAGAGTACAATGGGATCTTGATCATAAAGGCCAATGGGCCAAGGAGCAGCAGGTGGAGTTTAATTTAGATAAATGTGAAGTGCTTCATTTTGGAAAGGCAAATTGGGGCAAATTGAGTAACATGGGTGTTTTTCTCCCCACCCTTAAATCATTTAGTGGTACATAAAAGCATCTCTACATTTTATTTTATAAGTTCCTCAGGAATGAGGTTGATTTAGTTGTAATGGGGGCAGAAGAAGCAGTAGGTTCATCACCTGGAAATTTCGCTATCTGAAGACAGTACCTGTGAATGCTTTGAAAGCTTCAAATATTTTGAATGCTTCCATTAGTGCATAGAAGTACACTGGTCAAGTGTCTAACATCGTTCATTCTTTTGGTTTAAAAAATAATATTTTATCTGAAGCTGCTAGACAGTTGTTTCTTCACAGCTATTAAAACATCTTGTGGGATTTTTTCAAATAACTGCATGAGGAACATTGAATAAAACATGAACTGAAGGGAGTATCCAGCCGATGAATGAGACAATTTCTGTATAACTAAAATTTACATTTTAGAACTCTTACTGGGATGTGAGCTTCATCCCTTAATGCTGTCAGAAACTGGTGATGAATCACCTTTGTAAATCATTGCAGCCTGAGGTCTAGGTGCACCCATGGTGCAGTTGGGAAGTTCAGAACATTGACCTGTTAAAAGTGAAGGAACAGTATCATTGTTCCAGAGCCAGGATTAACTATGACTTACAGAGAACTTACAGTGGAGGTGTGCCCATTATATCTGTCATCCTTGTCCTTTCATGTCAAGGTCAAGGCTTTGGAAGGAGCTGCTCACCCTTGTTAATTGCTTGAATATGGTACACATTATCGCAATGGTGTCAGTGGTGGGAAGGAGTGATGGATTAAAGCAGTTGAGTGGTCTGCCATGTTCTGGATGGTGTCAAGCTCCTTGGATGTTGTTGGAGTTGCATTGTTCCAGACAAATGAAGAGTATTCCATGTATTGTACCTTTTGTAGATGATGAGAATTAGGAGATAAGTCATTTGCTACATAATCTGAAATTCTGACTCAATCTTACAGGCACAGTCCATGTGTAGCTCAATCTATTTAGGTTTTTATGACAGCCCCTAAGATGTTGATAGGCATTAATGGTAATGTCATTGAATGTCAAGTCAAGCTGTTTATTCTCTCTTGTTAGTAGTGACCATTTCCAAACACTTATGTGGTGCAAATGTTACCTGCCTCTTGTATTTTAAGCCTGGATGTTGTCTTGCATTTGGACACAGACTGCTTCAGTATTTGAGGAGTCGCGAATAATACTAAACATTATTTGATCATCAGTGAACATTTCTGCTTCTGACCTCGTGTGGAGGGAAGATCTTTGAAGCAGCTGAAGGTAATTGAGCCTAGGCCATAATTCTGAGCAAATCCTGCAAAGATGACCTGGAGCTATGGTTGACCTCTAATCATCACAACCACTTTCCTTTGTGCTAGGTTTTCTCCAGCTAGCAGAGCGATTGCCTCGGCCTCTGATTCACTTCTGTTAGGGCTCCTTGATGACACTTAATCAAATGCTGTCTTGAAGTCAAGGGTAGTCATGTTCACCTTCTCTCCTGAGTTCAGCTTCTGTTGTCTGGGTTTAGACCAAGACTGTAATGAAGTTAACAGTGAAATCAAATGATTTATGAAGTCTCTTCCTCCTCCAATCAGTTGTTTTAATTGCCTACTACCATTCATAACTTCATGTGGCAAGTCAGCTAAACTTTTATCTGATTTGTTGACTGTGGGGTTGTTTACTTCTTTTCCTTCCATGCTATTTCTACTGTTTGGAATGCATGCATTTCTGCATTGTAGTCTCACTTGCATTTTATGTGCTTTTTAGGAATGATGGGTACTACACCTGTCATCTTCTCATGTTCCTGATGTCAGAACTGCACTTGCTCTAGCTTCTCCTGTTCCTTATATGATTCTAATTAATATTTAAAATGCTGGGAAATGTGTGTGATATATACTCTTGATTTAATCTGTCTCCTCCTGCTATCAATAATCAAAACTTCACATCCTGCCTGATACAGGCATCCAACATACCGTGTCTCTCACTCGTTTGTGGGCTCCATAAAATCACCCATCTTTGATTTATACAGACTGTTATTAGAGTGAAAATGTAACTTACTCTGTAAAAATATTTAAATAGTCTACTGGAAGCACTTTTCATACGAGCTGAAAGCAGCCACAACCAGTAAATCAAGAGAAGTAGATTCAGGACCAAAATTGGTCTGGTGTAAAATACTATCCTAACTCCTATGCCTTCCTTCCATATTCACACTGACACAACTACCCCACTAACACCTGTCTTGAGCATTCCATTGCATTGTAACACTGCTGATCAAACATTCAGTGCTAGAGTAGCAGAAATTTCTTCAAAACTAGATAAAACAGAAACTATTAATCTGGGTACCCATCACAAGCACAACTTCTAGTTATCAACTGTACCTTTTTCCCTTGCAATTGGCTGAGGCTGACCTGGACTTTTTCACGACCAATTGTTGAATTTGATCTTGAAATGAGCTTCCTAACACACATTCACTCCATTGTTTGTTTACACTCATTGTTTTCAACTTTGTAACTTTTCCCACTTCAGTCCCTGCCCTAATTCTAATTTATTGGTGTCATGTACTGAAATACAGTGAAAAGTGCTGTTTTGCATGCTATACAGGCAGATCGTACCATACCAAATGCTTCAAAGTAGCCGAACTGAGTGAAGAGTACATTGTTACAGCCACAGAAGGTGCAGAGAGAGATAAGAATTAACAATTTGAGAGTTCTATTCGAAAGCGGGGAAGATGCTGTTCTTGACTCTGTTTGTACATGTGTTCAAATTTTTATATCTTCTACCTGACAGAAGAGAGTATAACCAGGATGTGAGTGGTCTTTGATTATATTGTTTGCTTTCCTGAGTCAGCAAGAAGTATAGATGGAATCAATGGATCGAAGGCTGGTTTGTATGATGGACTGGGTTTTGTTCACGATTTTCTGTAGTTTCCTGCGGTCTCGGGAAGAGCAGTTGCTGTACCACGGTGTGTTGCTGAAAATCTCATTCATGTCTCTTGTCACATCTAAACTTGACTATCCCAACACATTCCTGGCCAACCTCCCATTGTGCACTTTACATAAGCTCAGCCTTCGATGCTCCAAGGAAAATAGCCCCAGCCTATTCAGCCTCTCCCCTATAGCTCAGACCCTCCAACCATGGCAACATCCTTGTAAATCTATTCTGAACCCTTTCAAGTTTCACGACATCCTTCCTATAGCAGGGAAACCAGAATTGCATGCAGTATTCCAAATGTGGCCTCAACGATGTCCTCTACAGCCACAACATGACCTCCCAACCATATATAGTAGTGTTTCGAATTATACATTGTACAGTGTTGTAAAGAAGCCTAAACCTGAGTACAGTTCTTGACCTTGCCGCCTTCTTAATCAAGCATGGGGCTGGATGAACACAGCAGGTCAAGCAGCATCATAGGAGCAGGAAAACTTGACGTTTCGGGCCTAAACCCTTCATCAGAAATCATTTCTGATGAAGGGT
>JAHRHZ010000097.1:8662642-8696281 GCA_024137785.1 Ginglymostoma cirratum | reverse complement strand
GGCCAAGCAGCATCATGATGCTGCTTGGCCTGCTGTGTTCATCCAGCCCCATGCTTGTTACTTCATTATAGCATTTGGTTTTGGTGAAAGCAATTAGGACAACCCTCAGTGAGGGTAAGTGCAAATTCAATCCTAAATACTAAATACTACGGTTGTATTCTACAAAATCATTTGATGTAAATTGAAATGAAGCCGTTTCAAACAAATACTAGATGAATAGACTCAGCAAATTTATCAACAAATTCTAATAAGTTGATTTTATATTTTCTGGATATGATTACCAGTTTTGAAAAATGTAACATCCTTAACCTTTACTAATGAATCTGAACATTTAATATAGAGCTTAAAAAGAATCAAATCAATTTTTGCAGTGCAGTTTGACTAATGTATTTATTTTCACTAACTGCTATTGGTATCCAGTTTCAAACTGCGTATACTGCAATGCTACATAAAGTGAAGTTATTCTGAGTTGGAGCCCATTTGCTCTGTTTCACCTGGATAAAGGAAAAATCTGAATTTAAAAGATGGGTTAGAATCTGTAAAGGCATCTGTATACCTTTTTTTAACGTAAAAGGAACACATGATGGATTGCTTCAGAGTGTGAGTTCCAACCAGCTTGATCTTCTGATTTTTGTTGTACTCAAGCATTCCAGGATACATGGCCACAGACTCAGAAAAATCTGGTTATTAATCTGAATCTGCCACAATACATTTTGTTGAAATCAAGCTGCCTCACAGGAACCTGATATTATGCTGCACTGATATATTACAAAGTTACTATCCCAATTAATTGTGACTTGAGTGCACCATATCCTGTAATGCAAAACTTGGCATTTGCACACAATGCTTATTTTGGTGAGGATTTTGCGTTATGTATTCTTGGCAATACTGGATGGCAGAGGATTCTCATTACATTTGATGGCATTTCATTCTAAAACCTTTTAATTGACATTTTAGATGCTGTAGCTGAGATTGGAAGGATGTGGGCCTCTGCCTGTGACCTTCCACTGATTGTCTTACATGAAGCCCTTTCCTCCATAACAGCTGATGAAATTCTGTGCAAACTTCATGAAAATATTAAGGATATTTATTCTGTGTACTGTGAAATGGCATTGCATGGTAAAGTAATATATTGCTCAGGAGTGCTCAGTACATAGAAATGCACTGTTACTGAGTGGGCAGTAAAATCTGAATAATACTCAATAATTTCTACAAAGAACTAATCGGAGGTTACAAAAACAAAGTTGCTGGAAAAGCCCAGCAGGCTACGCTGTGCAGCAAAGTTGCACTGAACTGAGTGATAGAACTGTCATTAAAAAAGCTTGATTTGGAAATTTAATCACTCCAATTATGGGCACAGATGTCTCAGTTCAGTGTTCAGAAAATTTGTCCTTGGACCTCACTTCCATCATTGTAGTGACTTCCAAGAATGACTTCCATACACTCCTGGACTCCATTTCTACCTTGAAGTCCTCTATGCAATTCAGGGGCCCAGAACTGCTAATCAGAAATGACTTGCTCCAGGCAGCCTTCCATCTTATAAAGGCACTGTGTCTATGGAAAGGAAGCTGCAGCTGAACTAAGATGCAGGATAATAATTTAGGTTGAATTTATAATGAACGACACATCATCGGGAAGAAACAACAGTGTAGAGCTGGAGGAGCACAGCAGACCAGGCAGCATCAGAGGAGCAGGAAAGTTGACGTTTTCGGTCAGGACCCTTCTTCAGAAATCATTCTTTGATGTTTCGGGTCGGGACCTTTCTTCAGAATGATTTCTGAAGAAAGGTCCCGACCCGAAACATCAACTTTCCTGCTCCTCTGATGCTGCTTGGCCTTCTGTGTTCATCCAGCTCCACACTGTGTTGTCTCTATCTCCAAGGGGAAGACACCTCTTCCTGAATGGGAGTGAGTGGTAAAGATTCTTAAGGTCCAGAGCATGACCTGGCAATAGTGAGGTTTAATGACATCAGTTAGGTAGTCACAGTGATTTGAGCTGAACGTCACATCGCTTATCCACCACACCGTGCACCTCAAACTGCTTAATGCACGACACCCATGTCACTCACCCAACCAACACTACCTGACACTCTGGACTCAGCCTTAACATTCCTACAATGAACCTTTTTCTTTTAAATGGCGTCTATACCTGAAACAACAATTCATACTTGGAAATTTTAAAAATCCCAAGTTGTTGATTGGATCATGTTGCAAAAAAATACTTTAGAAAATTTCTCTCAAAGTCAGTTCTTTTCAACAATTAGATATGGTTGGAATGTATACTGGGAATGTGTCATTTTGAAGTGGTGTGTATAGACTGAAAATCTTCTTGGAACTGCTGTCACTTCTCTGATGCATTGCATTTCTGCCACAGTTAAGGTAAAGAACTCCGGGAAAAATCTAGGCCCAAGCCAAAATTCAGGACCAGGGAGGAAAGGTAGCTGAAAAATAATGTATAAAGGAATATAGAAATTGGATAGGCTGATGAAATTAATAAAGGAGAATAAACATTAACATGGAATAGTTGAGTCAAGCAACCTGAATGCATGTTTTTTCAAAGCAATTTTATTCTGCTTGCTGCTGAGTAGAGCTCTTTGGACTTGCTTAAGTTTACAGTAATCAAGCTGTAATCTCCATAGACCAGGGTGTACTAAGCTAGAAGCATATTTATGCCATTCCAAAATTAGTTATTTGTAAGCTTAATTGGAATACTGACATATTTAAATATTCCACTTGATCCAAATATCCTTTTGATTATATTAAATGCTTATTGTTTTTCATACAATCTGAGTCTACTTTACAGTTAAATATCACAGGCAGTAACATCGTAGAACCAACAATATTAAGCGCCGTAGGTGAAATATTTAAGGTGATTAAATTAAGGTTTATCTTACCTCCATATCCTTGTTCTTTTCTTTATTCCTTCCTGTTGAACTACTTCCATTAGTACAGGTTTCCTTTGCTGGGACGACTGAGATCTGCTGCAGTGGCATGTTATGGTTGAGGTTATGCTAGGTAACAGATTGGATGAATGACTAATATTACCACTTCTCCCAGGTAAATCAACAGCATGATTGTTCACTTCCTATTTCTGTCAGGCTCCGTTCTGTAAATAAATCAAATACACAAGGATAAAGCACAGTTATTCACAGTGAAGGTGGATACTAATACTCCTCACGTGTTTCAGTTCCAATGTTGAATGTCCTAAAAATGACATTGTGCAAAACCTGATATCCAGAATACTGATGAAATTTGTGTTCAACTTCACTCCATTTTCAACAATTCTGCCAACAGGATTCCACTGTACATTTTGCAAGCCATAGGAACTGGAATAAAACTAGATTTGTCAAGCATCTATTAAAAAATTCTCCCCTTGATGGCAAAGAGCATACAAGTTCTTGGTGGCTGCTGCTGTTCAACTGATTTGTTCTGAGTTTTCCAAGTGTTTCAAGATGCAGCAGCACACTGACTTGGTAAACAGGCAGAAGATAGAAATGCTTAATGTCCTAGTTTAGACAAATCCCATCCTTGAGCAGCTTGGATAGCCTGCTGGGTAATTCATGCATTTAATCTGCTTAGATCATTGTGATGAGAATGGCCTTGGCTACACTAAGAAATAATACTGAATGAATGTAAAGTAAAAAGGCTTCAGAAATGAGCTCTTTAGAGCTTATTACCTTTGTATGGCCTGTTGAGCATAAACTCACTTCATAAAAATTCAAAGTGGAATTCATCATCACTGTTGTAAAATTCCAACTGATAACTGACTGATATTTCAATGTTTAAAATATATTTTACCATTACTAGACCCCTTCAAATCCACAAACTTCTGCAGTTGATCTGTTTACCATTTATAACTGATTATGCTTCTACAGGTCAGGCACTTCCAGGTTTTTAATTTCTTAAAGAAGGTCCCTAGTACAGACACCTAAAAAATACAACAACAGCAATTGAACCAGAATATTACCCGAGCTCTGACCTGAAGTCTTCAAGCAGGAAAACCAAACCTCTCTTCTATTTGTCTACAAATAGAGGTACAAATATGTAGACAGATTATGGAAAGGTGTAGGAGCAACAGGGTGGTGGTGATGGGAGATTCTAATTTTCCCAACATTGACTGGGACTCATTTAGTGTTAGGGGTTTAGATGGAGCAGAATTTGTAAGGAGCATCCAGGAGGGTTTTCTAGAGCAGTATGTAAATAGTTCAACTCGCGCAGGGGCCATACTGGACCTGGTGCTGGGGAATGAGCCCGGCCAGGTGGTTGAAGTTTCAGTAGGGGATTACTTTGGGAATAGTGATCACAATTCCATAAGTTTTAGAATACTGATGGACAAAGACGAGAGTGGTCCTAAAGGAAGAGTGCTGAAGTGGGGGAAGGCCAAGTATAGCAAAATTCGGCAGGACCTGGGGAATGTGGATTGGGAGCAGCTGTTTGAGGGTAAATCCACATTTGATATGTGAGAGGCTTTTAAAGAGAGGTTGATTAGAGTGCAGGACAGACCTGTCCCTGTGAAAATGAGGGATTGAAAGGGCAAGATTAGGGAACCATGGATGACAGGTGAAATTGTGAGACTAGCAAAGAGGAAAAAGGAAGCATACATAAGGTCTAGGCGACTGAAAACAGATGAAACTTTGGAAGAATATCGGGAATGTAGGACCAATCTGAAATGAGGAATTAAGAGGGCTAAAAGGGGTCATGAAATATCTTTAGGAAATAGGGTTAAGGAAAATCCCAAAGCCTTTTATTCATACATAAGGAGCAAGAGGGTAACTAGAGAAAGGGTTGGCCCACTCAAGGACAAAGGCGGGAAGTTATGCGAGGAGTCAGAGAAAATGAGTGAGATTCTTAATGAGTACTTTGCGTCGGTATTCGCTGAGGACCGAATACCGGTCCTCATGACAGATGTTGAGGTTACGGATAGATGTTTGATTACTGTAGGTCAAGTCGGCATAAGGAGGGGTGAAGTGTTGGGTATTCTAAAAGGCATTAGGGTGGACAAGTCCCCAGGTCCAGATGGGATCTATCCTAGGTTGCTGAGGGGAGCGAAAGAGGAAATAGCTGGAGCCTCAACAGATATCTTTGAAGCATTCTTGAGCACGGTTGAGGTCCCGGAGGACTGGAGAATTGCTAATGTTGTCCCCTTGTTTAAGAAGGGTAGCAAGGATAATCCAGGTAATTATAGACCGGTGAGCCTGACGTCAGTGGTGGGGAAGCTACTAGAGAAGATACTGAGGGATAGGATCTATTTACATTTGGAAGAAGATGGGCTTATTAGTGATAGGCAGCATGGTTTTGTGCAGGGAAGGTCATGTCTTACCAACTTGATAGAATTCTTTTGAGGAAGTGACAAAGTTGATAGATGAGGGAAGGGCTGTCGATGTCATATACATGGACTTCAGTAAGGCGTTTGATAAGGTTCTACATGGTAGGCTGATGGAGAAAGTGGAATCGCATGGGGTCCAGGGTGTGCTAGCTAGATGGATAGAGAACTGGCTGGGCAACAGGAGACAGAGAGTTGTAGTGGACGGGAGTTTCTCAAAATGGAGAACTGTGACCAGTGGTGTTCCACAGGGATCCGTGTTGGGACCACTGTTATTTGTGATATACATAAATGATCTGGAGGAAGGTATAGATGGTCTAATTAGCAAGTTTGCAGATGACACTAAGATTGGTGGAGTAGCAGATAGTGAAGGGGACTGTCAGACAATGCAGCAGAAGATAGATAGATTGGAGAGTTGCGTGGAGAAATGGCAGATGGAGTTCAATCCTGGCAAATGCGAGGTGATGCATTTTGGAAGACCCAATTCAAGAGCGAACTATACAGTAAATGGAAAAGCCCTGGGGAAAATTGATGCACAGAGAGTTCTGGATGTTCAGGTCCATTGTACCCTGAAGGTGGCAACGCAGGTCGATAGAGTGGTCAAGAAGGCATAAGGCACTCTTTCATTCATCGGACAGGGTATTGAGTACAAGAGTTGCAGGTCAAGTTGCAGTTATATAGGACTTTGGTTCGACCACATTTGGAATACTGCGTACAGTTCTGGTAGCCACATTACCAAAAGGATGTGGATGCTTTGGAGAGGGTGCAGAGGAGGTTCACCAGGATGTTGCCTGGTATGGAGGGCACTAGCTATGAAGAGAGGTTGAGTAGATTAGGATTATTTACATTATAAAGACGAAGGTTGGGGAGGGACCTGATTTGAGGTCTACAAAATCATGAGAGGTATAGACAGGGTCGATAGCAAGAACCTTTTTCCCAGAGTGGGGGACTCAGTTACTAGGGGTCATGATTTCAAGGTGAGAAGGGAAAAGTTTAAGGGAGATATGCGTGGAAAGTTCTTTACGCAGAGGGTGGTGGGTGCCTGGAACGCGTTACCAGCGGAGGTGGTGGAGACGGGCACAATAGCGTCACTTAAGATGCATCTGGACAGATATATG
The DNA here is from genome assembly GCA_024137785.1 of Ginglymostoma cirratum. Taxonomy (NCBI): domain Eukaryota; kingdom Metazoa; phylum Chordata; class Chondrichthyes; order Orectolobiformes; family Ginglymostomatidae; genus Ginglymostoma; species Ginglymostoma cirratum. The sequence continues at coordinate 8,689,841 of JAHRHZ010000097.1, read as the reverse complement.
AATGGGCAGGGAGCAGAGGGATACAGATCCTTGGAAAATAGGCAACAGGTTTAGATAGATGATCTGGATCAGCGCAGGCTTGGAGGGCCGGTTCCTCTGTTGTTCCTGTGCTGTAATTTTCTTTGTTCTTTGTTCTTTGTACACTGACTGACTTCCTCCATTTTTCATTAATACACATCGGAAAGGGTTTTCTCTTTTAATAATTCACAGTGTCTGGACATCACTGTCAAGGTCAGCATTTATTTCCCAATTACCTTTTCAAATGATGTGAACCACCATCTTGAATTCCTGCAATCCATGGGGTGTGGGCACAAATCACAGTGCCATTAGAAAGGAAAGATTTTAAGTAGTGGTGTTCTAATTCCCAAACAGAATATCGAACTTGCAGATGATGATGTTTCTATGCATCTAATGCTCTTGTTCTTCTCGGTGTTATCGACTGTAGTTCTGAAAAGTGTTTTTAAAGGATGTCTGGTGCAGACTTGTGTCCTTCATTCGCAGGTCCATAAACTTGCTCAATATTGCGTACAAATACTGATAGAGATCCTGATCTCTGCTGGTTAATGTTTACCATATATGGGAATAGCAACACAACTGCTCAGATACATTCCCTGAACAAAAGACATTTGATTAGTTGGAGTCAGAGATAAAAAGTACTGCAGATGCTGGAGAATCCGAGATAACAAGCATGGGGCTGGATGAACACAGCAGGTCAAGCAGCATCATAGGAGCAGGAAAACTTTCCTGCTCCTATGATGCTGCTTGACCTGATTAGTTGGAGTGCTCATTTCTTCTCACTCCACTTACATGACTGGCCCTTGGCAAAGCATTGCAGGATGAATGAAATTCTATACTTCAACTTCAAATCAGTAAGAATAGGTGGCAGCACCTCCTCAGTGATTATCCTCAACATCGATGGCCCACAAGGCTGTTTACTCGGCCCCCCTACTGGACTCCTTATACACTCATGACTGCGTGGCCCAATTCCTTTACAAGTTTGCGGATGACACCATTGTTGTAGGTCAGATCTCAAACAATGACAAGACAGAGTACAGGAAAAAGATTGGGTGCTTAGCAGCATGGTGTAAAGACAACAATCTTTCCAGCAATGTCAGCAAAACAAAGGAGGTGGTCATTGACTTCAGGAAACAGAGTAGATGATACACCCCTGTTTGCATCCATCATGCTGAGGTGGAAATGGTCAAAAGTACCACATTCCTGGGAATGATGATCACTAACAATTTCCCTTGGTCCAGCCACATTGATGCAACAGTCAACAAGTGAAACAGTGCCTCATATTTCCTTAGCCTCTTAAGGAAGTAAGCATTTTTACAAAGACTAATCAATTTTTATAGATGCCCCATAGAAAGCATCTTATCTGGATGCATCACAGCTTGGTATGGCAACTGCTTTTCCCAAGACTGCAAGAAACTACAGAGTCATGAACATAGCCCAATCCATCATACAAACCAGCCTTTCATCTTTCCACTGCCTCAGGAAAGCAACCAACATAATCAAAGACCCCAGTTATACTCTCTGCCACCCTCTTCTGTCAGGCAGAAGATAAAGACGTTTAAAAGACATATAAACAGATTCAAGAACAGCTTCTTCCCTGCTGTTATCAGCCTTTTGAATGAACCCCTCATATGTTAATGATCTCTCTATCTGCAGCTGTAACACTGTATTCTGCTACGTGATGCACTTTGCATGGCACAATCTACCTATACAGCATGCAAAACAACACTTTTCACTGTATCTTAGTACATGTGACAACAATAAATCAAATCAAATCCACCATATGCAAAAAATGGCTTCAGCATTCCTGCATTCCTTCTCTCTTAAGAAGGAACCAAATAAGTATATACCTTGTTTCCCTCTCCTCTGTTAGGATTGGTTATTGTGTCCCCTACAGCAAAAATCATTACATCTTGAAGTAGAAGCCAGAGTATCTGTGAAGGCAGGCTTTGCAGTTAATGGCTTATGAACTGATTCATTTCTCATTATTCTCCCTGATTCTCTACAAGCCTGGTCTTGACACTTGGAAGTTTTGAGACATCCACCATATAAAATTTCTTCCTCTGCACTCCAAAGAAAAAAATTATAATGCACATGAACAACCCAATGCATTTGGGCCAACTGCTTAAACAAACCAACTTGATAAGGTTTGTATGCCTCTAGCTAGCTCATGTTAGGCATTTTGAAGCAAATTTGCTTCAGAACAAAGGAAATCTACAAAACTGTAAGAGGCACAACTGCCTGATACATTTCAATTTGAATTTATACAAATTATGTGTGTTCTACATATGAAATAAAGGCAGAAATTTATGCAAACATCATAGCAGGAAAACAATTACCATCTCACAACAAAATTACATCTCATACCATCAATGAGGGATATTTCTTCAAAGTGACCTTCTTGATCTTGAATTTATTATTACGTAAAAGGCTCCTTACCTAGTTTTCAGTTAATGAGGGCAAAATTAGTTTGTTCCTTTAACATTAAACCAGTTGAGTAGCCCAGTTAACACTCTGCCCCATTTTTTCTTGCACTAACAAAGAAAGTAGTGTGTGGTTTGTAGGATGGGCTGCTGATTATCTATAATTTGGGTTTGCATTACTAGACTAGACCAATTTTTCTCTAAATTTGTTGCAAAATGCTGCATGGTATCAATTAAAATGATGATGACATTGTTAGTGTTTTTTTAAATGCAATGCAATCAAAATCCAGTTTACTGTTCAGTAATACTTGAAATGAATAATGTATGGCTATAATAAAGAATAATGAGCTGAATGCTATATTACTCATAACATATTCATTTTCATACCAAGAAAATAATTATATACCTCCATGCAAGTGTCAGTGTCTGACAGTATGAGCTATTAAACCCTACTTGCAATTTAATTTTATATTTTACCACTCAACAAAAGCAGGAAGACACAGGTTCATTCATTCTGTGTTGAAATTAACTCCAGTGTTCCCTGGGTGTCGGTCTTCTCTCCAACTTGGGTCCATCTTCACTCACCATCGGATGAGTCTTAGACCCCAAGGATGCCAGAAATTGTTAAGATATTCATTAAGACTTCTTATAAAATGACCAATGAGGCTATGTAAACAGCTCTTTGGCAGCAGGTACCATGCATTCCCCACAGAGGTTATGTGACCCATGCCAGAAGTCTATGCTGCCTCTGGAAAATAGTGCCTGAGCTGCATCAAAGTAGTCCTTTCTGCATCTCTAAGCGCTTTGCTCATTGTATCATTCACTTTGGACCTACCTGAATAGTAACAGTAGTCCTGCTTTTCATTGCCTTTTTGTACTTTGCATCCTTAGCCAGGTTAATACCTTGCCATGCTATTTAGTGCGAACACAAAGGCAGAAAGTTTGTTGTGGTTGTCAGCAGTCCTCTGTCAAAGCAGTGGTGATAGGTTTCAGTCAGGGGATCCTGACATAGTAAGTCCAGGGGCTTTGAAATGATCAGTTAGTCATTTAGGGCGATTAGGACCAGTATTCCTTCCTCATAAGGGATGAGGAATTGAATGTTGAGCAGCCCAGCATCCACCTTAACTTTTTCTGCCCTAATGGTGGGTGCTTTCTCCTTTGGATGTAGGAGAGGCTGGTATTAAAGGAGCTGAAAGTCAGTTGCACAGCTGTTGTTTGCAAAGGTGGGGAGGTGCCCAAAGTAAGTGAGTAAGTGGTATAGAGGACATGTTGTTGGGAGTTGGGTTGGGCAGCAGTGAGTGGAGAAGATGTTGCAAGCAATAGTGGGTGGAGTAGAGCATGAGCTATGGTTGGAGGTGGGTACACTAATAGAAACAGAGTGAATGTGAGGTATCGGAGAGAAGGTGGTGGCAGTTATGCTGGCACATTGGAGAAGTCCCTTGACTTTCTTCCTATGGAGCTGGGCATACCTCCATATAGCCGAGACAATTTTAACCTAAGTAGCAAACTTGGACCAGGCTGGCATGGTCTGGTGTCATATAGTCATAAAGATGCACAGCACAGAAAAAGGCCTTTTGGCTATTGGATCCACACCAGGCAAGAATTACCACCTGACTCTTCTAATCCCATTTTCCAGCACTTGGCCAATAACTTCGTATGCCTTAGCATTGCAAGTGTACCTCTAAATTTATCATAAATGTTTTGAAGGTTTCTGCCCTGTGGGCGGCACAGTTGCTTAGTGGTTAGCACTGCTGCTTCACAGCACCAGGGACCCTGGTTTGATTTCATCTTTGGGTGACTGTCTGTGTGGAGTTTGCACATTCTCCCCGTGTCTGCGTGGGTTTCCTCTGGGTGCTCTGGTTCCCTTCCATAGCCCAACGATGTGCAGGCTAGGTGGATTGGCCATGCTAAATTGCCTGTAGTGTTCAGGGATGTGTAGATTAGGTGGGTTATAGGGGAATGAGTCTGGTGGGAAGCTTTGAGGGTCAGTGTGGACTTGTTGGGCCGAAGGGCCTGTTTCCACACTGTAGGGATTCTATGATCTCTACTGCCCTATCGGGCAGTGAGTTCTTCGGAGTGAAGAGTGGGAGAAGATCAGAAGAACATTTCAACATATGTAACATTCAAAAATGAACAAGTCTTCTGTTCCTTATCTATAGGCATAAACGAATGGCTCCTGTCTGGAATGCTTGATGCTGCAGTTCTGTAACATCATCTGGATCTGCAGTACATTTCTGTATTTTCTAAAAGACTTTTTAGAATCATTTTCTGTAATAGGCAGCATTATAATTGCTGAAAGGATTCAAGTGAGTGCTGACTCCAGTATCTGTAGCAGTCCCACCTGCTAGATTAGGCCAGGGTGAAATACTGCATAGTCAGCAAGACTTACTTAGGTAAAGATAAGTGCCCAGTGACGCTGTTCCCATAAGACCATCACATATAGGAACAGAATTAGGTCTTTTAGCCCACTGAGTCTGCTCCACTGATCGATTATGGCTGATATCTTTCTCAACTTCATTTTCCTGCCTTCTCCCTGTAATCCTTGATCTCCTTTCTAATGAAGAATGTATCTATCTCTGTCTTAAAGACACTCTGATTTTCACCGCCTTCTGTGGCAATGAATTCCACAGATTCACCACCCTCTGAAGAAATTCTCAATGTCTTACAAATAGGAATATTTAAGCTTATTTTCAACGCAGTTCAACCATGCGGTAAATAGCTTATTTTGTATTTGATAAATCTAATTGCAGTTTTTAGTCTAAGCCATGGTCCAATGGGTGCTTATACTAACACCTTCTGAAGGCAGTGAATATATATGATAAGCAATACTTAAAAGACTGCAGCAAAGAGATTGAGCCTAATTCCTGAGTTTTCTGCTCAATTACACAGATAGCGAGGTAGTGAAGGAACACTGAAGTATCAAGGCTCATCTACAAGAACAGAATTAAACATTAAACCAAGGGAAAAAAAACAAGAGAAAATGCAAAAACATCAATGGTTATATTGTTTTATTGCTCTAATCTATAATATCCTCCATGTTTGGCTCTTTTGAGCTCTCAATTATAGGCCAGGTCAAGGAGGAAGTACATCTTCTAAAATGTTATTGTTCTGGGAAGATGCTGCAGGGTTCCTTCTTCAAGCACTATTAAGCTCAATGAGCCAATCCAGTTGATTCACAAATACTAAAATCAACAGTTTATAGTTCATGAGCTTTTGAAAATTATTGTGCATATATTTTCTGAAAAGTAAACTGTGATTTTATTCCCCATGATAAGACAAACAGGACAACACAAAACTGATGATTCTACAAATTTTAACAGCATATTAACGTGATCTGCCAACAAATTAGAGTTAGTTTACAGCTACGTGTCTGATTGTTACAAAAGATGCAACATCAAGAACAAAATGCGATAATTTTTATTTCAAGGCAAGAAATTGCATGGTATGCACTTCTAATTACACACTAATTAAAGGTTATATCAACTTTTGTTAACTGCACCATTGTTAAGGTAAATACATTGAAGTAAATACAACACTCCTTGTGGATTGGAAATCACATTGAAATATATTCTGAATTGGAGCATTATCATCACTTTGAATATAAAAACAAACTCTTGATCAATGTGACAATACACAATTTCAATAATTTTGTGATTTTTGTTACACACTTAGAGATAATGCACATCACTAATGAAACCTTTGGGAGGAAATCTCAGTGGAAATGTTTTCCACAGTACTAACCTCAAGGCTGAGTAGCAATTAGCCTAAATGTCATGAACAATACACATTTCCCTCAAGCTAACCTTTATCTAACTTCACAGAAGTCTAAATGGCAATATCCAGGAATATTGCAGAGAAAAGAATGAGTATTATTTTTTGTCTGTGACATTTTCATGTATGTATTTATTTATTTAAGGGATGTGGGCATGACTGTCAAGACCACCTAAATTGTCCTTGAGAAGATAGCGGTGAGCTGTTTTCTTGAGCCACTGCAATCCGTATGGTAAAGCCACATCCTTCTATTTAGAAGGAATGCTATGATGTAACACTGAAATTGAAACAAACAGCAATATATTTCTCAGTTAGAACAGAGTTTGACTTGGAGGGCATTGGTAAGTGTCACTATATGTCCGTTGCCCTTGTTTTTTGAAGTGGCATAGGTCGAGAGTTTAAGAGATGCTATTGAAGAAGGTTAGCATATTGCTACAGTGCACCTTGCAGATGATGTGCTCTGGGTCCAGACCGCAACAATGGTGGGGAGTGAATGTTTAAGTTGCTGGAAGGTGTGCTGATCAAGTGAGCTATTTTGTCCTGAATGGTGCAATATCGCTTGAATACTATTAGAGTTGCTGTCATCTGGGAACGTATTTCAATACATGAAATTTGTTCCTTGTAGGTAATCTACAGCAGAGAGTGGCGGGAGCTGGGCGGAAGCAAGGTCGGAGCAGAGAGGCTGTTGGGAAGGTAAGTGTTTATCTCAAAGCCAGTGGTCCATTTTAAGTAGGTGTGTAGCGACCACATCTGCAGCAAGTGTTGGTTGCTGGAAGAACTCCGGATCAGAATTAATGATCTGGAATCTGAGCTTCAAACTCTGCAGCACATCCGGGAGGGGGAGAGTTACCTGGACACTTTGTTTCAGGAGGCAGTCACACCCGGTAGATTAAGAAATTCAAATTCAATAAGTGTTCAGGGACAACAGGGTGTGACAGTAAGTGAGGCAGGTAGGGGGATTCTGAGTGCAGGAGCCGCAGCCCTTGACCTTGTCCAACAGGTATGAGATTCTTGCTCCGTGTACGGATGAGGGAAAGGGCTGTGGACAGGATGAGCCAGCTGACCACGGCACCGTGGTGCAGAAGGCCATTCGAGAGGGGGGAGCAAAAAGACAAGTAGTTGTTATAGGGGATTCTATAATTAGGGGGACAGATAATATCCTATGCAGGCTGGATCGGGAGTCCGGCATGGTGTGTTGCCTGCCCAGTGCCAGGGTGCAGGACATCTCTGACCGGCTTGAAAAGATATTGGAGCGGGAGGGGGAGGATCCAGTTGTTGTGGTCCACGTTGGGACTAATGATATAGGCAAAGCTAGGGTAGAGGACCTGTTCAGGGATTATCAAGCACTAGGAAGGAAATTGAAGTACAGGTCCTCAAGGGTCATAATTTCCAGATTACTGCCCAAGCCACGTGCCAATTGGCATAGGGATAAGAAAGTTAGGGAAGTAAACACGTGGCTAAGGGATTGGTGTGGGAAAGGGGGATTCCATTTCATGAGGCATTAGCATCAGTTTTGGAACCGGGGGGATCTGTACCTTTGGGACGGTCTCCACCTGAACCGATCTGGAACCAGTGTTCTAGGGAAAAGAATAAATAGGGTGGTCAGTAGGACTTTAAACTTCTGAGTCGGGGGGGAGGGAAAGCGACAGGGTGTATGGAGTTAAATGGAAAGATAAGCGGCAGGATAGCATGTGAGCAGGTGGGTTTAAGCTCAAGGCAGACTAGGAATGCAGCAAAAAGGAAGGATAACTTAGGACATCTTATGATTTCCAATATCTCTAATAATGCTAAGAAAGTTAGCATTAAGGCACTTTATGAATACTACGAGCATTTAGGTAACAAAGTAGATGAATTCATGGCACAAATCATCTTGAACGATTATGATGTGGTGGGCATCACAGAGACGTAGTTGCAGGGGGTTCAGGACTGGCAGTTAAACATCCAAGGATTTACAACTTATCGAAAAGACAGGGAGGTGGGCAGAGGGGGTGGGGTTGCCTTGTTAGTTAAGAATGAAATCAAATCAATAGCACTGAATGACATAGGGTCAGATGATGTGGAGTCTGTGTGGGTGGAGTTGAGGAACCACAAAGGCAAAAAAACCATAATGGGAGTTATGTACAGACCTCCTAACAGTGGTCAGGACCAGGGGTACAAGATGCACCAGGAAATAGATAGGGCATGTCAGAAAGGCAAGGTCACTATGACCATGGGGGACTTCAAAATGCAGGTGGACTGGGTGAATAATATTGCCGGTGGATCCAAAGAAAGGGAATTCATGGAATGCCTACAGGATGGCTTTTTGGAACAGCTTGTGATGGAGCCCAGAAGGGAGCAGGCTATTCTGGACTTAGTGCTATGTAATGAGCCAGACTTTATAAGAGACCTTAAAGTAAGGGAACACTTAGGCAGCGATCATAATATGGTAGAGTTCAGTCTGCGGTTTGAAAGAGAGAAGGCAAAATCGGATGTAATGGTGTTACAGTTAAATAAAGGTAATTACAGGGGCATGAGAGAGGAACTGACGAAAATCGACTGGAAGCAGAGCCTAGCAGGGAAGACAGTAGAGCAACAATGGCAGGAGTTTCTGGGTGTAATTGAGGACACGATACAGAGGTTCATCCCAAAGAAAAGAAAGATTATCCGGGGGAGGATTAGACAGCCATGGCTGACAAAGGAAGTCAAGAAATGTATCAAAGAAAAAGAGACAGCCGATATAGTAGCCAAGAGCACTGGGAAATCAGAAGATTGGGAAGGGTACAAGAACAAACAGAGGATAACAGGGAGAGAAATAAGGAAGGAGAGGATCAAATACAAAGGTAGGCTAGCCAGTAATATTAGAAATGATAGTAAAAGTTTCTTTCAATACATAAGAAACAAACGAGAGGCAAAAGTAGACATTGGGCCGCTCCAAATTGATGCTGGAAGGCTAGTGATGGGAGATAAGGAAATAGCTGAAGAACTTAATAAGTATTTTGCGTCAGTCTTCACAGTGGAAGACATGAGTAATATCCCAACAATTAAGGAGAGTCAGGGGGCAGAGTTGAGTATGGTAGGCATTACAAAAGAGAAAGTGCTAGAAAAGCTAAAAGGTCTAAAAATTGATAAATCTCCTGGCCCCGATGGGCTGCATCCTAGAGTTCTGAGGGAGGTGGCTGAGGGAATAGTGGAGGCGTTGGTTGTGATCTTTCAAAAGTCACTGGAGTCAGGGGAAGTCCCAGATGATTGGAAAATCGCTGTTGTAACCCCCTTGTTTAAGAAAGGATCAAGACAAAAGATGGAAAATTATAGGCTGATTAGCCTAACCTTGGTTGTTGGTAAAATTCTAGAATCTATCGTTAAGGATGAGATTTCTAAATTCTTGGAAGTGCAGGGTCAGATTAGAACAAGTCAGCATGGATTTAGTAAGGGAAGGTCATGCCTGACAAACCTGTTAGAATTCTTTGAAGAGGTAACGAGTAGGTTAGACCAGGGAAACCCAGTGGATGTTATCTATCTAGACTTCCAAAAGGCCTTTGATAAGGTGCCTCACGGGAGGCTGCTGAGTAAGGTGAGGGCCCATGGTGTTCGAGGTGAGTTACTGGCATGGATTGAGGATTGGCTGTCTGACAGAACGCAGAGAGTTGGGATAAAAGGCTCTTTTTCGGAATGGCAACCAGTGACAAGTGGTGTCCCGCAGGGTTCAGTGTTGGGGCCGCAGCTGTTCACCTTGTATATTAATGATCTGGATGAAGGGACTGGGGGCATTCTGGCGAAGTTTGCCGATGATACGAAGTTAGGTGGACAGGCAGGAGGAGGTGGGGAGGTTGCAGAATGATTTAGACAGTTTAGGAGAGTGGTCCAGGAAATGGCTGACGAAATTCAACGTGACCAAATGCGAGGTCTTGCACCTTGGAAAAAAAGAATACAGGTATGGACTATTTTCTGAACGGTGAGAAAATTCATAAAGCCGAAGTACAAAGGGATCTGGGAGTGCTAGTACAGGATTCTGTAAAGGTTAACTTGCAGGTTGAGTCCGTGATTAAGAAAGTGAATGGAATGTTGTCACTTATCTCAAGAGGGTTGGAATATAAAAGCAGCGATGTGCTTCTGAGACTTTATAAAGCTCTAGTTAGGCCCCATTTAGAATACTGTGTCCAATTTTGGGCCCCACATCTCAGGAAGGACATACTGGCACTGGAGCGTGTCCAGCGGAGATTCACACGGATGATCCCTGGAATGGTAGGCCTAACAAACGATGAACGGCTGAGGATCGTGGGATTGTATTCATTAGAGTTTAGAAGGTTGAGGGGAGATCTAACAGAAACTTACAAGATAATGCATGGCTTAGAAAGGGTGGACGCTGGGAAGTTGTTTCCGTTAGGTGGGGAGACTAGGACCCGTGGGCACAGCCTTAGAATTAGAGGGGGTCAATTTAGAACGGAAATGAGGAGACATTTCTTCAGCCAGAGAGTGGTGGGCCTGTGGAATTCATTGCCACGGAGCGCAGTGGAGGCCGGGACGTTGAATGTCTTCAAGGCAGAGATTGATAAATTCTTGATCTCACAAGGAATCAAGGGCTACGGGGAGAGTGCGGGTAAGTGGAGTTGAAATGCCCATCAGCCATGATTAAATGGCGGAGTGGACTCGATGGGCCGAATGGCCTTACTTCCACTCCTATGTCTTATGGTCTTATGGTCTTAATGGAAAGGATCTGTGGAGCCTGGAATTGTCATTTGTCGTCTGTATGCGGCCTATGGGATGTTCTTGTAGTCACAGTTTTTATACTGGAGCATTCAGTGATGGTAACGTCAGAAGAGGCGATGATTTTGATGAAGATAGTAACCTTGTGGTAGTGATGTTACATGCCATTTATCAATATGAACCTGAATGTTGTCCAGTTTCATGGCACAATGCCCCAAACTATTTAATTACCTGATGAGCTGTAACTTGAAATGAATCACTGTGCAATTATCAGTATTTTTCCCAAATTTGACTTTATAACATGGGGATGGTTGTTGATTATGCAGATTGATGTGTTTGATTAGTAGACTAAACTGAAGAACTTCAACAGTGGTGTCCTCGAGCGAAGATGGTTGGCCCCCACCAACCACAGCCAGAGTACTTTGTGAAAGGTATAACTTCCCTCAGTGAAGAATTTGCCCTCTGAGACCATGGATTTCAAGTTTGCTGGGGAACATTGCTGTCACACTTGGTCAAATGCTGTCTTAGTCACTCTTTCCTCACCTACTGAATTCAGTTTTTACTCCGTGGTTAGAAAAGGCTGTAATTAGGTCTGCCAGAATCCACATGGAGAATTGAGGAACAAATGCTGCTTGATAGCTCTGTTGATGCTATCTTTCATCACTCTGCTGATAATTGAGAGTAGGCTGATGGACTGGTAATTGGCCAGGTTGGATTTATAAGCATCAAAAAAGAGGAGATATAGTAGGGCAGTTAGCTCTTTGTGCATCTCTGCCATTCAGTAAGATCATTGTCGGAGCTCCTTTGCTCCACCTGTTCTTTTTCCTCCTGTTTCCTTTTTTTCTTCTTCTCTCCACTCAACAGCGGAGGTGAATACTGCAGCAGCAGGTGCCAACAGCAAGTCTTGGAAAGCAGCATGTCCCGGAACATCGCAAGCAGCAAACCCCATAGCAGCACGTGGGGAAGCAGTCCCGGAGAGCACGGCTTGCAGTGGGAGAGCAGAAACGTTTCTTTGTTTTTCTTTGTTTTAGTAGATGGACTGTAATGTTTAATTTCTTAACTTGCTTTCTTTATTTTTCTGCTCTGTACTAAAATTTTGTGCCTAGGAACATTTGTACCTAAGATGGTGCTGTAAGTGGCACCTTGTAAACTTTTCACTGTACTTATATGAGTGTGTACATGTGATAATAAAAGCTAATTTTAATTCTAAACTCTACTTTCCAGCACAATCCTCATTTTCCTCAATTTTCTTAGGTCTCAAAAATTGACCTCTCTCTTGAATATACTCAACAAATGTGTATCCCTGGCTCAGAACTCCCCAACCAGGGGAAAGATCATCTTTGCATCTAGTCTGTCTAGCCTACTTAGAATTTTATATGTTTCAAATAAATAATAATTCTTCTAAACTCCAATAAGTGCAGGGCCGATTGAACCAATCTCTCCTCAATAACAGTAGGACATTCCTACTTCTGAATTAAAATCCTCTTGCAATAAAAGCAAACATACCATTTGCCTTACTAATCACTTGCTGCACCTACCTGATTATATTGATTGACTGGTGTACAAGGACACTTAGATTCTTGCATACATTCATTTGTCCCACTTTATCACCATCACTTTACCTTTCTGTTTTTCATACCTAAGTGTGTAATTTCACATTTACCTGCATGACTTTGCCGTCTTTGCCCACACATTCAACTTGTCCAGACCATCCTAAAGTCTCCTTGCATCCTTCTCACAACTCACAGTCACACTTCATTTTGTACTATTAGTAAACTTGGAATTATGTTCCCTTATCCAAGTCATTCATGCATATCATGAATAGTTCAAGCACAGGTCCCTGGGATACACCACTTGCCTGTTGCTCAGAAAAATACCCATTTCTTCCCCTCTGTTTCTGGTCTGTCAACCAATTCTCAATCCATCCCAATATATTACCCCCAATCCCGCTTTAATTCTGCCCACTAATCTCTTATGTGGGACCTTATTACAAGCCGTCATGAAACCCAAATACTCCATATCCACTGGTTCTCCCTTATCTAGTCTACTCATTAAATCCTGAAAATAAGCCCAGTAGATTTGTTTAGCATGATTTCCCTTCCATAAATACATGCTGGCTTTATCTACTTCCTTTAATACCATCCAAGTGTTCTTTTATCTTTTCAAAGGACTCTGGCATTAGCCCCACTACAGATATTAGAATAATTGGTCTGTAATTCTCTTTTTCTTCTTACTCTCTTTTTTTAAAATAGTAAAGTTACATTTACTACCCTGCAATCTGTAGCAACTGCTACAGAATCTATATAAATTGGAAGATGACTATCAATGCGTCCTTTAGTGCTCTGTGATATAGATGATCGGACCCTGGGGATTTGTTGGCCTTTAGTCTCATTAAATTTTCATAGCACCATTGTTTTAATAATACTGATTTTCATTAATTACTACCTTGCACTATACCATTAGTTCCTTAACATTCTGGGGAAATTATTTCCATTTTTTTTTTTGTACCAAAATTCATATGCTATTCTTCTAGCATTTCTTTGTTCTTGATTACAATGAATGGTGTGGCACTGAATATGGCATCAAGAAGTTCGAGCAAATCTGGGATCAATAGGAATCGAGTAAAAACTCCTCCCTAGTTAGAATCATCCTTGGCACAAAGGAAGATGGTTGTGGTGATTAGTTGTCAGTCATCTTGGTTCCAGGGCATGTCTGCAGGAGTTTCTTAGGGAAGTGTCCAAGGCAGAATCATCTTAAGCTGCTTCAATCATATTTCTCTGTCATTTTAGAGAATAGAATCTACACTGTGTGGAAATAGGCCATTCGGCCCAACAAGTCCACACTGACTCTCCAAACAGCATACCACCCAGACTCAACCCCTCCATGTAACCCTGCATTTACCATGGCTAATCCCACCTAACCAACACTTCCCTGGACACTATGGGCAATTTACCATGGTTAATCCACCTAATCTGCACATCTTTGGACTGTGGGAGGACACCGGAGCACCTAAAAAACTCATGCAGACACGTGAAGAAGGTGCTAACTCCACAGCAGAGGCTGGAGTTGAAGCCAGATCCCTGGTGCTCAGTGCTAACCACTGAGCCACTGTGCCTTTTGATTATAAGTTCAGTAGTGGAGTCGGTTGCTGATGATTACGCAATGTTCTGCATCATTTGCAAAATCCTCAGATACTGAAGCAGTGCATGCCCAAATACAACAAGACCTGTACATTATCGAGATGTGGGCTGAGGAATGGCAAATAGCTTTCACATCACACAAAAAACAGATAATGACCATTTCTAAAAATAGACAATCTTTACATCACCCCTTGACATTCAGCAGTATCTCTGTCATTGAATCTGTGACTATAAAGATCCAGTGGTTATCATTGACCAGAAAGCAAACTGAACTAGTCACATAAGTACTGCTGCTACAAGAGCAAATCTGAGGCTCGCAATCTTGCAGTGAGTAACTCATCTCTTGATTCCCCAAAGTCTGTCCACTACCTACAACACACAAATCAGGAGTGTGATAGAATATTACCCTCTTACCTGGAAGAATGCAGCTCCAACAACACTCAAAAAGTTTTGACATCATACAACACAAAACAGCCCACATGATTTGCACCAGATACACAAACATACACTCCCTCCACTACTGATACTGCAAAGCAGCAGTGTGCACCATCTAAAGGTTGTACTGCAGAAATTCACCAAGGCTCCTTAGCAGCTTCCAAATACACATCCACTACAATCTAGAAGGACAAGGGCAGTGAACACATTGGAACACCGCCACTTACAGTTCCCTCCAAGCTACTCACCATCGAGGTCTGGAAATAACTTGCCATTTCGTTTGTGTCACTGGGTCAGAATCCTAGAACATCTCCCTAAAAGCATTGTGGGTGTACCTATACAAATGGACTGCAGCAATTCAAGAAGGCAGGCTGCCACACAATCTTTTCCTGGCTTCCTGTCTTTCAAAATGTCATTTCGTTCCTATATTGAAGTATTGTTATTATCAGTTATGGTTTACAAGGTGAAGATATGTTTGTAATGGCTGTTAGGTTATACATTTTTATTTACCTGTGCTAATAATCTGTCCATATTGTTGTGGATGCTGCATGCATTCAGACTCAGAATGATTTAACTCTGTTTTTTTATCATTTTTGCTATACCCGGCCTTATCTGCTGACGCACTGTTAAGATTTTATATTCTGTCTGTTTCTGCTACACTCTGGTTACCATTACTCAAATTAGTACCCTGTTCTACTATCTCATTGATTCCCTTTGATTTATCTCATCTCCTCTGACATGATCTCTTCCCTTTCTGCCTTATTGTTTTGTAATTTTGGATCAACTAAGACGGTAAGGGTATTCAAGGAAAAGCTAAAAAGTCTGAATGAGGGAGAATGAATAAGTTAGGATCAGGGGAAGCGTTTCTGTATGAGTGATTCCTGTGTTTTCCTGGAATGCACATCAATCCCCCTTGATATAATTGAGTGGATTTCCATTGACCACTTATCATTATCAGTTCCCTCCAGACCTTCCTCAGAAGGAGGACAATGCATACACAAGGAGGTCCTCAATCCAGAAGGCCTATGGAATATAAGATTGTAAAGCACCAAGATACCACCATAAGACACGAGACCCTTGATGGGGCATACTCTGGGACTCTGGCAGATACATCAAGGCACGTAGACTCACTTTTCATGTGGGGTATGGCCTGCTCAATTGTTGTCCTTTTAGTTGTGTTGTGTCAGTTGCAGGTATTCTCTGTCTCTGTGTTAAGGTGCCATACAAGTGCAACAAACATAGTCTTTAGCACATTCAACATGCACCCAGGGAGGCATTCAGGTGGCTGAGAAGCTGAGACACCTGGGACTGTCTCAGGATGAAAAAATTGTGCCAGCTTCTGGAGCACTTGCACAGATCTGCAGGATCTTTTGTGGTGGTGACTTACAAATTGTACGGACAATGAGTGAGAACATTTTGTGTTTCTGGCTGCTCTGTGGGAGCCTTGATGGCCGGATATATGCAGCCTATTAGCCACTGTATCAGGAGGAATCCAGCAATGGCCACAAATCTGACCATCCTCTTGGCCTCTCTAGCCAGATCTGTGTGACAACATATGTATTGTTCTGCTCTCTGGTGCAAAACATCTGTTACTAGCTTAATGTTGGACTGCTGATAAAGATACCCCAAAAATATCTCCAAAAAGACTCCTGGAATAATTCAGATGCATAAATATTGAGGACTACATCACCTTCATCATCAACAGGTGTCCATCACATCCCACTGACTGCAAACCCTCCTCCAGAACTTTGCACAACTCCAACAACTAACCACCTGAGAGTCACAGTCCTTAGAGACACTGATACTCTAACATCTTCATGTGGCTGTGTTACTAAATGTTTATTGTCTTCGTCAATCACCAATATCTACCCTCCTCATCCACATCCCATTTCACCCTCTTAAATTTGATTCTCATGGGGAATTACAGCCATTTTCTTTATGCCAACACTTGTCTGTCTCTGTCTCTTTCTCTTTTTGTCTCTCATTCCCTTTCTCAGTGGTGATGTCATGTTCTGGGCTTATAAGACACATTGCTAATTGCTGTGCTCAGGTTTTAAAGCCTCTAAACCTCCTACCTTTGCAAATGAATTGTATCTTGGGGAGGTGCTTTCCATAATTTGTTTCTGATGTATGTACCTACTTGTTACTAGCTATAAATTGTGACTCCCACTCTTTATGATCGTAGAATCCCTACAGTGTGGAAACAGACCCTTCGGCCCAACAAGTCCACACCAACCCTCACAGCATCCCACCCAGACCCATCACCCTCTACCCTACCTAATCTACACATCCCAGAACACTACAGGCAATTTAGCATGGCCAATCCACCTAGCCTGCACACCTTTGGACTGTGGGAGGAAACCAGAGCACCTGGAAGAAACCCATGCAGACACAGGGAGAATGTGCAGACTCCACACAGACGCTCGCCTGAGGGTGGAATTGAACCCAGGTCCCTGGCAGTGTAAGGTAGGAGTGCTAACCACTGAGCCATTGTGCTGACTCAGGTTCACTTATGATCTCTCACTCTTGCTGTGTCATTTAACCACCGTTCTCAATGGCTTCCATGTTCAGAGGGCCTGCCCCTGAACTCTCATCTTTTGTAACTGGTGAGCTGCTGAAGCTTTGTGGATCTTGTGAGCTCTTATAAAATATATAACCTGCACAAAATAGCAGTCAATTGAGTTATAAATGGGCTTAATTGCTTGCCAGCCACCATGGACTGTAAATGTTTAGTAATAAATTTCTGCTTTCCCAATAAGCACTGTCAACAGAGATCCTAAATTCAGAATTAATGAATTCTCCAATTCTACCTTACTACGCACAATGCAATCAAGCACTGTCTCCTCCTTTGAGTTTCTATTGTTTTGGCTTTAGAAGAGATTTATTGCAAGTTGCATACACAACACTTACGGAGTTACTGTAAAAAAACTACATTTGAATATTTGGCCATTATCCCTCATCATACTAGACTTACATTCGTTGCATTTTTTATGAAAATATTTCTAAATGTCCAATAAACACTAGTGTGAATCAGTAACGTAATATAGAAAGCTAATTGCATCATTTATCAGTGACACGTGTTAATAAAAAAATCCTTACTTTTCTGTTTCTATATATATACATTTATGTAGGTATTTTCTATTCATCAAAAATGTCAGTATGAATATTTCTTAAAGATATTTGATGTGCTTTGGTACTATGATGTGTATTTATTTAATAGTGTTCTGTGGAACCCCACATTGAAAGATGAATTCTGAGAGCTTAATTAAGACTGAACGTGAAAAAATTAATTTTCCACACCACAACAGGCTTTGCCAAATACGATTGAATCTAAAAACCTATAACAAAAATCTATAAGTTAGTTAAGGTTTAAAGCTTTAGCCACATCGAGAGCAATGAGGAAAACTAGTGAAATAAATGGGAACTAGCAAACAGGGCATCCAGACTGTCAAGGCTGGCAGCTAGAAGTCATTACTATCAAAGACCTTGGGTGAGAAATAGGAAATGCCAACGAAGACTATCAGGCGACATAGAAAATATGGGAAATGTGGTTATTGAAGTGTGGGAACTGTAATATGCATGCTGTAAGATGTAACAGTTTGGTGTTTAACTCAGCAGAGTGAGTTTTGACTTCTGTTAAAGCTTCTCTCCATATGAGCTTACAAAATAAATGATTGCTACTTGTTCTCCTGGAGTACTCTATCAACTGTCAAGTATATAGTATAACAGTTTAGCATACAGTTGGTTCTGTGATAGCACGATAGTTGCGTTCCTGCTATAGAAATCACGCTGTAGGAATAATGGGGCGTATGGGAAAAGTGAGGTTGGGGCAGACCACCAAAATCGCTTAAAAATAACTCAAAGGCCTAACACAAAGGATAGCACAGTTTGAATAAATATTTAATTCATATCTAATAATCAAATAAAAGTAAATTCAACACTACCTTCAAAAACGCCAATTGACTTGATGGGGGAGCAGGATTTGAGGTTGCTCTGTTGTTAATGCAGGGGCTGAGGCTTGTCATCACCATCATCATGTGATGCCAGCGCAGAGACTCTTTCACTACTAACATTGCACTTATTCAGGACAAAGCCTATGAAACGATCATGTGATGTTGAAGCATACTCCTCCATGCACCGATGGAATGGCATTATAGCCAATACAAGTTCATGCTTTAAAAATAGTATTCCCCTACTCGTCAGTCACATTATTGCCAATTCACTTTGCCGGAGCAAGCGTTATAGCAGAACCAACTGTAGTCACAGGAGGTCGTGTCATATCTCCAGTACTGTATTTGAGTGAGTACCTTTTCTTTCACCACTCATATTTTAAAGCAAAGAGTTGTGGATAAGATCCAAAGAATCTGAGGGAGGACTCAGGACAGCAGGTGCTAGGTGAGGAAGCAGAACAGGCTGTGTGAGAGTGTTTTTGGTGATTAAAGCCAAAAATCCGTGCTGAGATATCAGACCCTTCGGGAACCATTGTGGAACACGGAGGCTGGAACAGTGAGGCTGAAGTTGTGTGGTCAGGACGGGTCATACAGGCAGATGAAGAAATGATATATGTCACAGTCAAGTGAGATGAAAAAATCTAAAGGAGGACTCAGGACAACAGGTGCTAGGTGAGAAGGCAGAACCGTGCTGGTTGGATGGCAGAGCATTTGGTAAGAAAATCCAAATGGCTGTGCTGAGGGATCAGACCCTCAGGAACCACAAGTGGAGCAGTTAGGCCAAAGCTGTGTGGTCAGGCAAGGCCATACAAGCAGGCGAAGAAATGACTCAAGTCGGAGGCAGGTGAGATGTTGTTAGCAGAATAGTGAGGCTGAAGTCATGTGGTTAGGAAAAAGCATGCAGGCAAACTAAATGAATCACGGAGTGAAATGAGACACCCTTTTTTTTTCAGAGATGGTAGGAATTGCAGATGCTGGAGAATCTGAGGTAACAAGGTGTAGAACTGGATGAACACAGCAGGCCAAGCAGCATCAGAGGAGCAGGAAGGCTGACGTTTTGGGCCTAGACCCTTCTTCTGATTTGACATTTGTGTCTAATTGCTAAGAACTAAGCATTAACAACAAGTTATGTAAGAGAATATCATTGCACAAAGTAATCTGTAGGATAATACCATCACAGATAGATAGTGTCCAACCAATCTTCAAGCGTGCAGAGAAGTAGCACCTTTGAAAACAAATTGAAATGTTGGTTCAGATTAGTACATGATGTTATAAAGTGCACTCAGCAGGCTAATATATCTCAATGCATTAAATAAGCCTTTGGGGTTTTGTATGCTTGTACAGTAACATCACCTCAGGAGGAGGGCATAAACAGCATAAGGCAGTAGTAACTAAGGAGTTAGTGGCAGCTGCTAGACTTCCACCAGAGGCAACAGTGACAAAGGTTAAAGTACATCAGAAGAGAACAGACACCATTTATTTGGGTAACTGATGGACAGGTAAGGCAGCTAAGAAAGCAGTTGCAAAAGACCCTGAGTATCAGGTAGCAGAAGCTGCATCAATTGGGCCAAATGAAATAAACATGGTATGTTTACACAGGAATATGGAAGAGGAGGAGAAAAAAATGATAGCTTTGATAAAAGAAGTGTAATGCTGGTGGTTTGATTTAATGATGGAAGGTAAAAAAAATGGCTACACCCCTGGTCCAAGGAAATAGTCAATGGTCAATGTTGTTGCTATTGCATTCAACTCAGGGACCTCAGCAGTAAATTTGATAGATTTGACAACAGTAAACCAAATGTTCTGACTTTAAGTTCTCAACTTAAGGATATGTTGGAAAAGGCACAAGGATCCAAGAGGCACAGCTCAAAATGGACCAAGACCTGACAGAGTTATTTCAGACATAACAAGCATGGGGCTGGATGAACACAGCAGGTCAAGCAGCATCATAGGAGCAGGAAAACTTGATGTTTCGGGCCTAGACCATTCATCAGAAAATCATCAGAAAATCAGAAAAAGTGTTCATCCAGCCCCATGCTTGTTATCTCGGATTCTCCAGCATCTGCAGTACCTTTTATCTCTGATACAGAGTTATTTCAGACCTTGCCCATTGTTTTGAGAATCATGCTTGGACTATTAATAAATTAATCAACATGCAAGAAACTCTCTCAAATAATGTAGTCAGAGATGATGTCTGCAGTATCAATGGATCACATAAGATAAAATCTGAGACAAATTCTGGAGAGTGAGCCCTTTGGATAAGTAACAGTCATCTGTTTAACCTGTCATGGCAGCTCATGGGTTTAACTCATGTATAAAAGATTAATGAAGAATGTTGGTGTGTTAATGATATGTTGATCAGCATTGTTCTGGCAATTCCCGCAATAACTGTATCAACACCCATTAAGACATTATTTAGGGTTGACAATATTCTGGCAATCAGGGGTGATTATTGTGAGATATCATAATGTACCATTGTAAAGGGTGGGAAGTAGAAAGCAGGGAACTACAGGCCAGTTAGCAGAACATCTTTCACAAGGAAATATTAGAAACCATTACATAAGACCTTATAACAGAGCACTTGGATACGTTCAAGGTAAACTGATAGAACCAACATGGTTTTGTTAAAGGAAAGACATGTATAACTAATTTATTAGAGTTCTTTGAAGAAGTAACTTATGCTGTGGACAAAGGGGAACCAATGACTGTATTATACTTACATTTCCAGAAGGTATTTGACAAAGTTCTACATCAAAGATTATTGTGGAAAATAAAAGCTCATGGTGTAGGAGGTTAACGTATTGGCATGGATAGAAGATTGGCTAGTTAACAGAAACCAGAATAAATGGGTCTTTTTCAGGCTGGCTGGATGTCACGTGGTGTGCCATCGGACTCACTGCTGGGGCATCAGCTTTTCACAATTTATATAAATTATTTGGATGAAAGGACCAAAGTTATGATAGCTAAATTTGCTGATGACACAAAAATAGGTAGGAAAATGAACTGTAAAGGTGACATGAGAAGCCTACAGAGGGATATTGATAGATTAAATGATCGAGCAAAGATCCGGCAAGTGAGGTATAATGTGGGAAAGTGTGAAATTGTCTATCTTGGTAGAAAGAATAAAAAAGCGTATTATTTAAATGGTGAGAGGTTGCAGAGCTCTGACATGCAGATACACGGGTGATAAGTCCTTGTGCATGAGTTGCAGGTTAGTATGCAGGTACAGCAAGTAATCAGGAAAGCTTAGACGGTGTTATGGTTTATTGCGAAAAGCGTTAGATACAACAGTAGGGACATATTGCTTCAGTTATCTTCTGGAGTTTGGAAGAGTCACAGGTGACTTAATTGAAACATAAAAGATCTTGAGGGGACTTGATTGTTTCGATGTGGAAAGGATGTTTCCTTTTGTGGGAGAATCTAGAATTAGCGACCATAGTTTAAAAATAATGAGTCACCTATTTAAGAAAGATGACAAAACAGTTTGTTTTTCCTTCCAGAGGGTTGAAAGTCTTTTTGGAATTCTCACCCGCAAAAGGAAGTGGATGTAGAATCCCTAAATATTTTTTATGCAGGGGTAAATAGATTCTTGACCACCAAGAAAGTAGAGTTGAGGTTAAAATCAGATCAGCCACAATCTGACTGAATGGCTCAAAGCGCCAACTGGCCTATCCTTATTCTCTGTTCCTATATTCATATATGCATGACAGAGAGAGAGATATATGATCAGTATTAGTGTAGATGGATGTCGTATAGAAGCCACTCCCATTGTACATGCTTATAAAGCTAAAAGAAGAAGCAAGATTTCAGCAGGATTTAATGTTATGTGGGCAGCCAAAGAGCCAACATTGTCACATACATGGGTGATAGAAGATACTGTATTACTATATGGCAGCAGAAGTTTCGATAATGGGAACATTCGCTTATGCTCCATCTACACCCATTCAACATGCTTACACCAAAGTACCAGAGAGAATGAGAAAAGTAGAACTTTTGAAATATATTGAAATATATAAAGAGGCAAGCTGTGGAAAGCCTAGAAGACAACCGGATACAATACCTAAACCAGTTCTTCTATGTTATCCCACTATTGACTAAACATCTCCACCTTATTCTGAGGAGGGGCACAGTGAGCATATGGAACATCTTGTATATCCCAGCAACAGGTCTGAGCCTTAGCAGATGACATTGAAATTCTAGACTCTACCACTTGCCAGAAGGAACTGTAGAATTTGGGAATGCCTATGCAGAGATCTAAATAATTTCCCATGCTCTGGTTATACCACAACTGTTATTAATTTTATATCTAACGTGCTTGAGTTATTACACCAGGAGGTCAGATAGAAAATTGGGTGGATATTCAGAAATTGGGCAACAGGGCATTAGTTCAGGGACCTGAGTTGAAAGATTAAATAGTGCGGGTGGTTTAACCTGCTGCCTTTACAACTCTTAAGTTGGATACCTGGCCAGTATCAATGGGTGGCATGGCATAAAGGAAAAGGAAGGACAGCACCATAATATTAGCTACTTTGGGTAGGCCAAGGGCCAAGAGTGGGGAGCTGAATAGATTAACTTAATTAAGAGATAAAGCATTAGCCACAAAGTCAGCAATAAGCAAAGCTAGCAAAGCATGTGGGGACTAACAAATAAGGCGTCCAGACTGTCAAAGTTGATAGCTGAAAGCCATGCTAGCAAAAGCCTTGGGTGAGGAATAGAAAATGGCTACAAAGACTGTGGGTAAAAAAGATAAAATGGGACACAGGGCTATTGAAGTGTGGGAATTGTAATGTGTATTACGTAATGTGTTTAAAGCCTGAAGTTGTTCTCTAACTCAGCAGAGCTTTGACCTGTGTTAAAGTTCTATCCAAATAAGTGTATGAAATAAATGATAGTTACCTTTTCTCCTGAAGTTTTATATCAACATGTTAAGTACACCTATAACAAACATTATGGTGTTTTTTAGCTATGGTAGTAGGGCAACTGCTTCTTGAAACTTTTTCAATGCCAGAGATTTCTAATCCCTGCATCGAGGAAGTGCAGTGCTAAGAATGATCGAGGAAGTTTGCCCATGCAAAGACATTTACATTTTTTTTACATTAGGCAGAATTCTGCCTAAGGAGTGAAGATCAAGAGTGATCTAAGGTGTAGGTATAAATGAACTAGAGCTGATGATACCATTCAATCCACTTTTTAAAGTTGCTATTCAGTATTTCATTTTAAAAACTTCCATCTCAGATCATCATTTAAAGTTAAAGAAAAAACTAAATGGCAATTTGTGAAGTCATTTTCATTTTAACAAAAGAATTTCTCACCAGGAGCAAAAGAAAAGGGATTACAGTAACATCATAAGCCAAATGGTGTATTTCCAGTACGGCATGATTATCTAGACAGTTTTTTGATAATTCATTCACAGGATGGGAGGGTGGAGTGAAAGGTTAATTATACTTTTGACGTCAAGAATAGCTGTCCAAACGGAACTATGTCATCGTGATATCAGATGAACTGGAACTGGCGTCTGAGACTGTAGGCTTTCTGACAATAGACAATGTATTGTAATGCACAATAAAAACGGAAATAACTGCAGATGCTGTAAATCAGGAACAAAAACACAAGTTGATGGAAAAGCTCAGCAGGTCTTGCAGCATCTGTGGGAAAAAAAATCAGAAGAAACGTTTCTGATCCTTCCTCAGAAATGATGGTAGCTCGGAAAATGTTAGTTTGTGTGCAGAAAATAGGGAGGTGGATGGGGAAGGGAGTAAACAATAGGATAAAGGATAGAGCCCAAAAAGAGAGAAGAGCAGTTGGATAGACAAAGGAGTTGATAATGATCTGACTAGGAGGGTGAATAGCTGTAAATGGGGACTGTTAGTGACTAACAATAGGTAGTGTATGATGGCAGGCTATGTGCTAACAAGTCCTGGTGTGTGGGGTAGGGGACCAGGACATGGGATAGTTTAGGCCCTAAGTTTATTGAACTCGATATTGAGTCCGGAGGACTGCAGGATCCCCAAGTGAAAAATGAGCTGAGCTTTGCTGGAACAATGCCTAAGATAGAGATGTTGGCCAGGAAACACAGTGGTGTGTTAAAGTGGCAGCCAACTGGAAGCTCAAGATCTTTTTTGTGAGCAGAATGTAGATGTTCAGTGAAGCAGTCACCCACCCTACGCTTCGTTTCCCCAATGTAGAAGAAACCTCATTGTGAGCAGCGAATGCAGTAGACTAGATTCTGGAATATGCAGGTGAAGTGTTGCTTCTCATGGAAGATATGTTGGGTCCTTTCGATACTGGGGAGGGAGGAGGTAAATGGCCAGGTGTTACACCTTTGCTGGTTGCATGGGAAGATGGGGCTGTTGGGCAGGGGAGGGGCGTTGTTGTGTGAAGGAAGAGTGGACTAGGTTGTCCCGGAAGGAACGGTCCCTGTGGAAGGCAGACAAGGGAGGGGAGTAGAATATATGTCCAGTGGTGGCATCTTGCTGGAGGTGGCCAGTTGATGAGGGATTCCCTCATGTTTTGAATCCTCCACAATTACAGACATCCCTGGGACACTCAATGTTCCACGGACAGCTGCTCTCACCGCATCCTGAGATCCACACTCAGTGCCATGCTGCATCACATGCACACTCTCGACCTTTCTCTCCAACAGCACCCCAACACGTTGGCTCAGGGCTGCAGCATTCCGCAGTTCCACTTCATTCTCTGGCTCATTTACTGTGCTAACAGTAAATGAGGATGAAATGAGGAGAGCTACCATAGTTGATACAATAGACTGATGTGTCATGGTGGGATCATGGTCCAGGGGAAGATAGGAGGTGGTATTTGAGAGCTGGCGCTGAGCCTCTGCAATGTAAAAGTCAGCACATCAGACTACAATAGCACGATTCTTTTCCTTTCAGGCATCAAGGCACACAAGATGCAACATCTCAGAGATAGCCATGGCCCTCTGGAAACTTCTTCTCCTCCCCTTCTCTCTGACTCCATCCCTTCCCCCAGTCCCACCTCCTGTCAGGTATTCACCATCCTTCGTAACTTTCCGCTTTCCGATGCTGAACCTTCTGTACTCAGCAAAGGTCTCAGCTTTATTCTTCTGCATCACTGCCTTAATGAATTTTGGGCACGACATGACATTGAACTCTTCTTCTGCCGGCTTCGCCTCCGTGCCCATTTCTTTGGACGAGAGTCCTTTCCCCGTCCCACAGACCCCTTCACCCAGTTCCAACACTCTCCCTCCATTTGGATTCCTCACTCCGGCCTCTTACCTGCACTCGATCTGTTCTTTGAGAACTGTTGACGTGATATTGGTCACCTCAATTTCTCTGTTCTTCCCTCACCAAATCCAACCTATATCCCTCCGAACTGACTGTACTCCATGCGCTTAGATCTAACTCTGACTTTGTTATTAATGCCAATAAGGGTGGTGCTATTGTAGTCTGATGTGCTGACCTTTACATTGCAGAGGCTCAGCGCCAGCTCTCAAATACCACCTCCTATCTTCCCCTGGACCATGATTCCACCATGACACATCAGTCTATTGTATCAACTATGGTAGCTCTCCTCATTTCATCTGGTGACCTCTCCGCAACTGCCTCCAAGCTGATTGTCCCCCAGCCCCGCACAGCTCACTTCTCCCTTCTTCCAAAAATCCACAAACAGGACTGCCTGGGCAGACCCATTGTTTCAGCCTGCTCCTGCCCCACAGAACTCATCTACTCCTACCTTCACTGAGTCTTCTCTCCCTGGTGCAGTCCCTACTCATGTACATCCGAGATTCCTCAGACGCTTTACACCGGTTTCAAAATTTCCAGCCACCTCCTCTTTACCATGGACAGGCAATCCATTTACACATCCATCCCCCACCACGATGGTGTTAGGGTTCTCCATTTCTTCCTGCAGCAAAGGCCTGAATCATCCCCATCCACCACAAGCCTTCTCTGCTTGGCTGAGCTCATTCTCAGTTCCTCCATCTCTGTCATATATGTTCAGATGAGGCCAACTTCGACAAGGGAGTCTCCGAAATGTCCACCTTTTTTCTCAACCAAGGATTCCCAGGTATCACTGTCAACAGGGTCCTCAACCAAGTCCGACCCATCTCCTGCTCTTCCGCCCTCACCCCCTCTTCCCTCCTGAAACAGCGATAGGGTTCCCTTTGTCCTTACCACCATCCCACCAGCATCCACATCGAGAAGATCATCAGATGCCATTTCTGCCACCTCCAGCGAGATGCCACCACCATACACATATTCCCCTCCCCTCCCTTGTTCACCTTCCGCAGGGACTGTTCCCTCCGGGACACCCTGATCCACTCTTCATTCACCCCCAACACCCACAGCCCCACAGCACTTTCCCATGCAACTGGTGAAGGTGCGACACCTGCCCATTTACCTCCTCCCTCCCCAGTCTCCATGGGCCCCAACATACCTTCCAGGTGAAGCAACACTTCACCTGCACTTCCCAGAATCTAGTCTACTGCATTCGCTGCTCACAATGTGGTCTCCTCTACACTGGGGAAACAATGGGTAGACTGGGTGACTGCTCCACAGAACATCTACATTCTGCTCGTAGAAAAGACCCTGAGGGTCCAGTTGGCTGCAACTTTAACACACCACCCTGTTCCCTGGCCAACATCTCTGTCTCTAGCTTGCTGCAGTGTGAAGAACACCTCATTTTCTGCTTGGGGACTCTGCAGCCCTCCAGACTCAATATTGAGATAACAAGCATGGGGCTGGATGAACACAGCAGGTCAAGCAGCATCATAGGAGCAGGAAACCTTGATGTTTCGGGCCTA
>JAHRHZ010000097.1:8644506-8662242 GCA_024137785.1 Ginglymostoma cirratum | reverse complement strand
ATGTCTTTGGTGGTGGGGTCTGATTGCAGATGGCGGAAGTGTCGGAGGATGATGCGTTGGATCCGGAGGTTGGTGGGGTGGTATGTGAGGACGAGGGGGATTCTTTTTTGGTTATTATTGCGGGGATGGGGCGTGAGGGATATGTTCTGGGAAATGCGGGAGACACGGTCGAGGGCGTTCTCGACCACTGTCGGGGGGAAGTTGCGGTCCTTGAAGAATGAGGACATTTGAGATGTACGGGAGTGGAATGTCTCATCCTGGGAGCAGATGCGGCGGAGGCGAAGGAATTGGGAATAGGGGATGGCATTTTTGCAGGAGGGTGGGTGGGAGGAGATGTATTCCAGGTAGCTGTGGGAGTCAGTGCGCTTGAAATGGACATCTGTTTCTAGGTGGTTGCCCGAGATGGAGACAGAGAGGTCCAGGAAGGAGAGAGAAGTGTTGGAGATGGTCCAGGTGAACTTCAGGTTGGGGTGGAAGGTGTTGGTGAAGTGGATGAACTGTTCGAGCTCCTCGTGAGAGCACGAGGCGGCGCCGATGCAGTCATCAATGTAACGGAGGAAGAGGTGGGGTTTAGGGCCAGTGTAGGTACGGAAGAGGGATTGTTCCACGTAACCTACAAAGAGGCAGGCGTGGCTTGGGCCCATGCGGGTACCCATGGCCACCCCCTTTGTCTGGAGTGTTTGAGAGGGGTAGAGAGGTTGAGGCGATTGATGTCTCGATGGCAGTTGGAGATGAAGAGGTCGTGGGAGGGCAGGAGCCCTTGGGGTGGGGTCCAGGAGGAGGCCTTGTGTTGGAGGCAGGAGAAGGGGTCAGTAGAGGGAGGGTTAGATTCGCGGTTGGAGAAGTAAGCGTGGAGGGTAGGAGGAGGTGGAAAAACTGCTCAATATCCAAGCGTGAGCGGTATTCGTTGATATGTGGGTGGAAGGGGACAAAGGTGTGCCCTATACTGAGGACTGACCGTTCGTCCTTAGTAAGGGGGAGGTCTGAGGGGATGGTGAAGACGCGGCAGAGCTCAGTGTTGCTCTCTCCTCTGGAGCTGCTGCCTGTGGAGGCAGTGGGCGGAGCGTTGTCGGCGTCGGCTGTGGGCGGGGTTACGTCGGCGTCGGCTGTAGGCGGGGTTGCGTTGCGTCGGCGGTGGGCGGAGGTACGTCGGCGGTGGTTGTGTCGGCTTCGGCGGTGGGCGGAGCGGCGTCGGCGGCGGCAACAGCGATGATGGTCGTGTCTGTGGCGTTGGTTTCAGCAGCAGCGGCGTTCGCTGTCCCGGAAGTGGGATACCCGGCGGTGGCGGATGTGACGTCATCAGTGGGTTCTCCGACTGTGGCCTCGTGGCCAATGGCGGCGGGTATATTGTGGGGGAGGTTCCGGGTACGGCTGGGGATTTGGGAGGTGGGTATCAGTAAGTTTACTGTACTTACGGTTTTTGGTGTCCACTAAAGCTGAGTAGAATTGTGAATTCAAGCTGTGGATCCCATGGAGAATAAAAAACAGGAGAGGTCCTTTGCAGGTCTGGGAGAGGGAGGGTCTGAGCTGGGGGAGTCTTGATTGTAGTGCCTGGAGATGCCTGCGCATTGCTGCAAGTGTGTGTTTCAGGAGTCGCAGGGAGAAGTGCTTCTGGAGGGTCTCAATGTTCTCCATGTAGATATTGTTGTTCAATCATTTTAGGGCCTAAACTATCCCGTGTCCTAGTCCCATACCCCACACACCAAGCCTTGTTATTACATAGCCTGCCATCACACACTACCTATTGTTAGTCACTAACAGTCTCCATTAACAGCTATTCACCCTCCTAGCCAGATCATTATCAACTCCTTTGTCTATCCAATTGCTCTTCTCTCTCTTTGGGCTCTATCCTTTATCCTATCATTTCCTCCCCTCCCCCTTCCTATTTTCTGCATATAAACTGACGTTTTCCTAGCTACCATAAGTGCTGAGGAAGGATCACTGGACTTGAAACATTAACTCTGGCTTTTTCCTCACGGATGATGCCAGACTTGCTGGGCTTTTCCAGCAACTTCTGTTTTTGCCCTTGTAATGCACAGTCACCCAAGGCTGGAATTGAAGCCAGGTGCCTGGGACTGTGAGGCAGCAGTGCCACCCACTGAGCCACCATGCATCCATTTTATTCATTTCCGGTGGTGGCTGTATATCTTCGTGCAGTTCAAATTGGAATTAAGGACATCTTTATCTCGACTGAAAGTTCAAAGTGGCTGAGCTTGCAGGACAGTAGGAATAATCTCAAATTAATTAGAAAGCTTACCCTTTAGTCTATTGAAAATAAATTCTGCTCAGATAGTTTGCAATCTTTCAAAGGAAGTAATTTTTTTGCGAATAGTTAAAAATTATACTTCCCTTCCAAAACACAGACCTTTCCCTCACCAATAATCTAGTGGGAACAACAATTAAGGAGGAATTACGCTTTATGCAATCTGGCGTTTTCTAACTTTTTTCTAGCTTTTGTAACTTTACCTATTCAGACTTCACAATGTAGACTGTCTGATGTTGTGCCTATGAATAGTACAGAAAGATGGAATGACTGTGCAAAGGAAAGAAATCTGGCATAACAATCTCTTTATCCATTTTAAAATGGAATGCTAATTTGGGGACATTACCAAAAAACAACAGGTAGTCAATTCCTTATAATTCCTTATGATTCTTTATGATAAATGTTCATAATACAAATGAGGTAGTGTATCAAATTGTGTGGAGTCTGCACAATCTCTCCATGTTCCCAGTATCTGTGTGGGTTTCTTCCGGATGATCCGGCTTCCTCTCACAGTCCAAAAATGTGCAGGTAGGTAGATTGGCCATGCGAAATTGCCCATAGTGTCTAGGAATGTGCAGGCTAAGTGGATTAGCCATGGAAAATACAGCATTACAGGGATAGGGTGGGGGTGGGTCTGGGTTGGATGCTGTTTGGAGTGTGGACTTGATGGGCTGAATGGCCTGCTTCTACACTGTAGAGATTCTGTGATGAAATAGTTATGTTCAATAAAGTTTGTTAATGTTTATTCAGATAAGTATAAACCTTATCTTACTATGGAGACTACTGTTTGCAAAATCAGTATTTATATTGGATTATAATTGTGTGGAGAAAGATGGCTGAAATGTTAAATAATTATTTTGTTATCTATTTCATTTTGTCATACTAACCCAGACATTACTTTGAATAATTAGATGAGTAATGAGAAAACCCAATTTGAAATTAAAAGCAAACCTATTAAACAAACTCAGAGGATGAAACCTCTGATCTGGATGGATTATTTGCAGCATAGAATCAGGCCACTTGGCACAACCAGTCCATACCAGTATTTATGTTCCACTTAAACCTCGTCTCATCATAAGTCCATCATCTTAACCATCTATCTCCTTCCTCAAAGGCTTGACTAGATTTCCTGCACATCTGAACTCTTCGAGTAAAAATGTTTCCTCCAATTCCCTATTGGATTTTTATGGGGAATGATTAATGTCCTGCCTTCTAGTTACGCTGTTCTTCTTAAGGGAAAACATTCTCTCTGTATCAATTCTGCTAAAACATTTCATAATTTTAAATATCTATACTAAGTTATGTGCAGCCTCTTTATTTTTTAAAAGAAGGTCACCCAGCTTGTCAGTCCTGTCTTGATAATATATATAACTATGCATTCCTGGTATCGTCGTCGTAAAGCTGCTTTACCTCTCTTATGCCTCTATCTCCTCTTTATAATTGGGCAACCAGAACTGCAGTACGCCATGTGTAAGCTTTGCTATAGATTTAGCGTAATGACTCTACTTTCTAATTCTAACCCTCAAAAACTAATGCCTGTTGCTCAGTTTGTTCTTTTAATTGTCATACCAACCTGTTACTCAACTTATAATGTGTGTACTTTGAGATCCCTTTGTTCAACTCCTAACTAAATTTGAATTTTCCCTATTCTATCATTAAAAGCTACCTCAAGTTTATGTGTTGAACTTCATTTCCCAATCATTTGCCCAATCTGCAAGTTTAATTTCTTCCTGTAATTTGTTAGTGCTCCTGATTATGGCTATCCCACCATACTTAGATTCACCATCCATGCTCCCACCAGCCATACCCCCACAAATTTGATATCACCTGCAAATTTAGAAATTGTATTTTTGATTAAAGTCCAAATTGATAATGTAAATTATTAACGGCAGTGGTCCCAGCACTGATCCTTGTGAAATACCACTTCTCACTTTTTGCATCTGAGTAATTACCCCTTTCTCCCATTATTTTTTGCATTGAACTTAACCAGCAATCAATTCTGCTACTTGACCCCGACCCTATATTCTTTAATTTTATTCATCAGGCTATCATGGGACATCTTACTAAATGGCTTTTGAAAACCTGGAAAAATTACATCTACTGTATTAACATCATCTGCTACTTCCTTAAAACATTCAGTAAGGTTGGTCAAGCAAAATTTTTCCTTTTGAAATCGATACTTAATATTTATTGTTATATTTCTAGGTTTTTTTCTATTCTTTCCTTTAGAAGACTTCCATTATTTTTCCTAATACTGATGTTAACCTTTCTGGTACATTGTTCCTTAGACAAGATCTTTCTCCTTCTAAAGAATTTCATTAGTTATCTACCGGTCCTTTGGCACTGCTTTTTCTAATGCATTATTAAATTTGAGGAGTAATGTCTCTATGATCTCTTCCTTTGGCTATTTTAAAATAAGTATATAGAATCCACCCAGATCAGACGTTTAATCCTGATGTTTAATAGGTTTGCTTTTCATTTCAAACTATATTTTCTCATTACTCTTCTAATTATTCAAAGTAATATCTAGGTTAGCATAACAAAATGAAATATATAACAAAATTATTATTTAACATTTCAGTCAATTTTTTATCTTTACCTATGTTTTTTCCTGTCGACTCCTTAATGATCAAATTCTCGTTAATCTTCCTTTTTCAATTAATGCAATCATTTTCTTTTATGCCGACTGATAATTTAGTGTCATTGTACCACTTTATTTCCTTAATTTTTTTTTAATCTTCTTCTGATGTCTTCCTATTCTCTCATCCCTCACTCCTTTACAATCTATGTATTTAATATTTGCCTCATTTCAACTCTTAGTTGGTCTCATATGCCTTTCATTCATCCATAGACTCTCACTAATGTTTATGTTGTTCTTTTCTCTTGGTGTAATTGTTTTTTACGTGCATCCTGTTAAAAGTGTTTTAACTGCTTCCCGTTGTTTTTCCAACTGTTGTTTGCCAAAATAACTACCCACATTATTTCCTCAAGTTCTAGTTGCACCTACTGAAAATTAAATTTTTTGAATCAATTGTTTTCACCACATTTATCTCCTTGTCTATCATCTTTTTGAAGTATATTGTCATCCCTATTGCCCAGGTCTTCTCTAGTCTGCTTCGGTCAATTCCAAATGACCAGATCCAAAAGCAAATCTTTCTTTGTTGTTTTCTTTTTGCATACCCTATGATAGGTTAGAAAGGAATCCTATAAGCATTGTAGTAATTCATTCTCTTTTCCAGTATACCTACGTCTGCTGTCTAATTAAAATCAGGATAGGTGACATCTTCTGTGATTATTATACTCTGTTTTTAAAAGAATTCCATTTAGTCTGTTTTTCTGTATTGATGACCAATGTCTCATTAATTTTCTTCAAATATTACAAATGTTTAACAGTGAAAACTACCATATTTCCAACAATGCACAAGATGAATACTATTAGTGAATATAAACAATTTTACGATGGAATTTCACCATGTGAGAAGTTGTAGGAATTTTCAATGGATTGTGAATTTGAACCTTGTGACCAAATGACCATTGTTATATGGTATGTATTATACATGCATTATAAGGAAATTCATTTGTGGAAATTTTACTTTGAAACGTAGCAACATTATTCTACAATTTAAAAGGTATGCACATAACTGTAACAGGTACAAGACTGTACGGTCTAAAATACAAAACCTTGTCATTACTTTATTATTGGATTAGAATTCTGTCTATAATCCTCTGTAATAATCAAATGCAGAATTTTAAAATTGAACAATGAGAAGGATTGCTCCACTTCCTTATTCGTTAAGCAGTCTATAATGAGAAGGATGTTCTCATTTTCAAAAACGTGTAGGCTATGGGAATTATCCCTTCAGTCTGCTTTGGCTGCGATCAGCAGTCTGGGTACAGTTTGTGCCTAAGTACTGCCAATTTTGAGAAGCTATTTTTCTTGCATTTCTGTGCAGATTTTTTTGCATACAGCAAACACAAATTCCATAATGAGGCAGCATTTAAAAATACTTCTTTAAAAGATAGTTTTCTTAACAAAACCTTCATTGACCAGTTTAGGAGTGGCAACTTTGTCCAGTTTGATTAATAGAATCAACCAGATGTAGATTATATGGGATCTGGTAATGTGCAAAGTAACTGGATTAATTAAGGCCTCAAAGTGAAGGTGCTATGAGATAGCAGCAATCAAAACCTGACTGCAGTTCGCATGTAGATTGAGGGATAGAGGAATCAATCTAAGATTAATGTTATGAGGACTTGAACAGAGCTGACTGAGGTGAACTGAGAAGTTCGATTCAGGAATAGGTTACAAAGACCTTTAAGGAAATAATTCAGAATACTCACAGAAGATATATTCCAGAGAGAACAAAATAAAGGAAGCATGCAAGATAACAAGCATGGGGCTGGGTGAACACAGCAGGTCAAGCAGCATCATAGGAGCAGGAAAACTTGACGTTTCGGGCCTAAACCTTTCACTGTCTGTGGCTAATTATAGAAGTCAATAATACTATCAGATTGAAAGAATATGATTCAGAAATGTATGTGGCAGGTCTGAGAATTGGACAGAATAGTAAAGAATTAGTAACAAACTTAATAAGGGGGGAAAGGAAGTATGAAAAACAGTAAGCTAGAAATATAGAGCTGACTCTTACCAGAATTGGCTTAGTATAATTTTTTTCATTGAATTTCATGGAAGGCATTTCCCTCTGCATGGGCTTGGGAGTTTTGTGGTGCTATCCTCACAAGCTCACCTTATTCATCGTGTACCACTCCTCACGGCACCCCATTAATCAAAGTTAGCCCAATTCTCCTACTCACCATGAGTGAGAGTACTCACCGCTGCCAATTTATACTGGGATCTTTGATGCCAGTGCCACAGTCAGAAGAACTTTGAGGTGTGGAGATGCTGAATAATACATTTCTCGGCAAAAAAGCAAGAAGCGTTGCTCATTGTTGTGCTGCTCTTCCATTACCCCTGTTGTGAATATATTTTTAACATGCAAGACCTACACCCCGTCCATGATGCATTCTCTGTTTTGTCTCCTGCAGGTGCCAGCGACATTGCTACAGTTTCTGTGTCAAGAGGGCCGATGCCACAGCGCATTCCCTCCTCCACCTCTGAAGATGAAGTCACAGATCCCTCAGAGGATGGGCCATCAAGGCTGTCTCATATACTCCTCACTCCCACCAGCTCAAGTGGCAAGGCAAAAGGGGAGAAGGGACCATGAACTCACTGCAGGTGCCTCTTCCTCACGAGGAGACAGTCAATGCCAGTAGATAGCCAATGGAAGGAGGAATCACAGACAGGCCCCTTCAGAAATTCCCCAGCCAGGACACTCCAGCAGTGACCAGGCCTTTTACCTCTATCCTGCCTGCTACCTGCAGCCCTGTGAGAATCAAATGTTATGAAGAGAAGTAGGAAAATGGCGTTAAGGATTAGCAGATCCAAAATTCTTTGATTGAATGGTACAGTAGACTGGAATGGCCAAATGGCCTACTTCTGCTGCTGAGTCTTATAGTCTTATATTTTGTTTCTGTCCAACACTAAACTTTCTACCCCTGTGTTTGATGATACATTTTAATTAGACTTCTCAGTGTTAGCAATTAATAAGATTCCTCTTCTTGTCACTCAAGGAAATCTTATAATTGCCTCCTCAGTTGTTTGTTGTGAACTGTTGACTTCATTTTTCTTGAGGTGAGGTATGGTGCATTCTAAAAATATCATTAAATCGTTGCCACAGCCAACAGACGAGATTGCAACAAGGGAGGCAATTCACCCCTTCACGCCTGGTCATGACTCAGTTCAAAAATAAGGAGTTGCCCCTTTGAGACAGAGATGAGGAGGAGGCCAAAATAGATCATCCACTTGGTACTTCTGGATAAAGATTGTTCCAAATGCTACAGTCTTAGCTTTTGAACTGATTATCCATTATTGAAGATGAGGGCATTTGCGAAGCTACGTCCTCTTCCAGTGAGTTATTTAATTGCCCAGCAACATTAACACTGGATGTGGTGGGACTGCAGAGAGTATATCTAATCTGCTTTTTGTGGAATCATTCAGCACTGTCTATCACTTGCTGCTTATGAGAGTTCTAATTTTGCACTTATCAGTCTCTGGAATCTGTTGCACATATGTGTTCAGCTGGCTGCAAATGGAATGCTGAGTGCAATTTAGTTCCCTGTCTTTCAGAAAGGATATCCTGGCAGTGGAGGCAGTTCAAATGAGATTCACTCAGCTGATTCCTGGGATGAAAGAGTTACTTTATCAGGAATGGTTAAACAGGTTAGGCCTTTATGATGTTGAGAAGATGTTTCCAAGAGTGAGGGAATCTCAAATGAGGGGACATAGTTACCAAATAAGGGGGCACTCATTTGACAATGGGATGTGAAAGACTTTTTTTTTCTCTCACACAGTAATGAATGTCTGAAATGAAAACAGAAATTACTGGAAAATCTCAGCAGGTCTGGTAGCATCTGTGGAGAGAAATCAGAGTTAATATTTCGGCTGCAGTGACCCTTCTTCAGAACTGATGGTACCTAGAAAAAGCATGGGTTTTAAGGAGAAGATGGAGAGTTGGAGAGGAATAAACGATAAATGGATATAGAGCCTAAAGGGAGAGAAAAACAGTTAGACAGACAAACAAGTGGATAAAGATTAGCCTAGGAGAATGAATAGCTGCTGATGGTGACTATTAGTAGCTGACAATGGTTTGTGTGTGGTGGCAGCTTATGTGATGACAAGCCTGGTGTGTGGGGCTGGGATAAGGCATGAGGAAAGGTGGTCAAACCTTTCTGGACTCTGAGTTCAACGGTTTTAGAGGTTCAATGGGCTGCTACCACACATGACCAGTTGTCAGTTACTAATGGTCTCCATTAGCAGGTAGTCATTCTCCTAGGCTGGCCTCTATCCGATTCTCTGTCTGTCCAACAGTTTTGCTCTATCTCTACCTATCATTTATTCCCCATTCCCCTCACCATCTCTCCAAATCCCCCACCTTCTCCTTAAAATCCATGTTTTTCCTGGCTGCCACCAATTCTGAAGAAGGGTCACTGCATCTGAAATGTTAACTCTAATTTCTTTCCACAGATGCTGCCAGACCTGGTGAGATTTTCAAGCAATTTCTGTTTTAATTTCAGATTTCCAGCATTCGCAATTCTTTTGTGTTTTCTTTTGTCTAATGAATGTATGAAATCCTCCAGAATTGTGGAGGCTGGGTCACAGAAAGTTGTAAACAGGAGGCAGATGGATTGTTGAGAGTTGAGTGCTGTGAAGAGCTAGTACAAAAGAGGAGTTGAAGCGTGGGGTAGATTAGACCTCATTGAATGGTAGGGCAGTTTTAGAACATAGAATTGTACAGCACAGGAACAGGCCCTTTGGCCCATGATGTTGTGCTGAACATGACGGCAAATTAAACTAATCCATTCTGCCTATCCTTGGTCCATATGCCTCTAATCCTTCATGTGCTTGTCTCAAAGTCCCTTACATCCTTATTGTAGCTGCCTCCACCACCATCTCCGGCAGTGTGTTCCAGACTCCCACCCCCTTCTGAGTAAAATAACTCACATCTCCTTTGAACTTTCCCCCTCTCACCTTAAATGCAAGATCCTTTGTATTAGACATTTCAACCTTGGGGAAAAGGTTCAGACCATTGACCCTATCTATGCATCTCATAATTTTATAGGCTTCTATCAAGTCTTCCCTCAGCCTCTGCCACTCGTAAAAAAACAACCTGAGTTTTTCTAGCCTCTCATCTCCAGTTTTGAGGGGCTGAATGCCCTACACCTGCTCCTCTTCCATTTTTTTATTTGCTCATGGGATGTGGGTGTCACTGGCTGGCCAGCATTAATTGTCACTAGTTACCCTTGAGAAGATAGTGGTAAATTGCCTTCTTGAACCGCTGCAGTCCATGTGTTTTATGTATATGTTGCCCTTGCCCTTCTAGGTGGAAGTAGTTGTGCGTTTAGAGAGTGCTATCTAAGGATCTTTAGTGAATTCCTGCAGTGCATCTTGTACATAGTACACACTGCTGTTCCTCACTGTTGGTGATGTAGGCAGTGGCTGCTTGTGGATGAAGTACCAATCAAGCAGGCTGCTTTGTCCTGGACGGTGTCAAGCTCCTTGAGTGTTAATGCAGCTACACCCATCGAGGCAAGTGGGGAGTATTCCATTACACTTCTGATTTGTGCCTTGTAGATGGTGGACAGGCTTTGGGAAGTCAGGAGGTGAGTAACTTGCCACCATATTCCTAGCCTCAGACCCGCTCTTGTAACCATTGTATTTATATGGCAAGTTCAGTTGAGTGTCTGGTTAATTGCAAGCCCCCAGGATGTTGATAGTGTGGGATTCGGTGATAGTAACACAATTGAATGTCAAGGGTCAGTGTTTGGATTGTGTCTTATTGGAGATGGCCATTGCCTGGCATTTGTGCAGTGCAAATATTACTTGCCTTTTGTCAGCCTAAGCCTGGATATTGTCCAGATCTTGTTGCATTTGAACATGGACTACCTTAGTATCTGAGGAGTTGCAAATGGTGCTGAACATTGTGCAATCATCAGCGAACATGCCCACTTCTGGTTTTATGATGGAGGGATGATCTTAAGGGCGACATTGTGGTTCGCACTGCTGCCTCACAGCGCCAGGGACCTGGGTTCGATTCCACCCTTGGGTGACTGTGTGTGGAGTTTGCTTGTTCTCCCTGTGTCCGCGTGGGTTTCCTCCAGGTGTTCCAGTTTCCTCCCACAATCCAAAGATGTGCAGGTTAGGTGGATCGGCCATGCTAAATTGCCCATAGTGTAGGAAGATGGGTCTGGGTGGGATACTGTGAGGGTCGGTGTGGACTTGTTGGGCGGAAGGGCCTGTTTCCGTACTGTTGGGATTCTATGATTGATGAAGAAGCTAAAGATAGTTGGATCAAGAAAGCTACCCTGAGGAAGTCCTGCAGAGATTACATGAAATGGAGATGATTCACCTCCAACAATAAACCATCTTCCTATGTGCCAGGTATGACTCCAACTGCAGAAAGTTTGCCCCCAGTTCCCATTGATTCCAATTTTGCTAGGGCTCTTTGATGCCACACTCCATCAAATGTTAATATTGATGTCAAGGTCTATGACTCTTACCTCTGGAATTGATCCCTTTTGTCTGTGTTTGAGCGAAGGCAGTAATGAGGTCAAAAGCTGAGTAGCCCTGGCAGAACCCAACTGGCCATCAGTGAACAGGTTATTGTTGAGCAGGTGTTGTTTGGTCACTCTGTTGATGCCGCCTTCCGTTAGTTTACTGTCAAACTAGAGTAGCCAGGTTCGATCTGTCCTGCTTTTTGTATCTAGGACATATCTGGGCAATGTTCCACATTGTTGGTTAGACACCAGCCTAATAACTATATTCTAACATCTTGACAAGGGGAGCAGCAAGTTCTGGAGTACAAGTCTTCAGTACTATAGCTGGAATGTTGTTCAGGACCCATAGCCTTTGATATATCCAGTGCCTCCAACCATTTTTTGATAACATATGGAGTGAATAAAATTGGCTGAAGACTGGAATCTGTGTTGCTGGGGACCACTGGAGGAAGTCAAGATGGATTGTCCACTTGTCACTTCTGGCTAGTTGGTCTCTTCCATAATTGAGGATGTGAATATTTAAGGAGCCTCCTCCTCCAGTGAGTTATTTAATTGTCCAATACCATTCACTAATGGATGTGACAGGACTGCAGAGCTTAGTTCTGATTCGTTGGTTGCAGGATCACTTAGTTTTGTTTATCACTTGCTACTTATGTTTTATGTGATAGAAGCAGTCCTGTTTGGTAGCTGTGCCAGACTGACACCTGAATTTTACATCTGTCTGGTGCTAATCCCTGCATGTCGTCCTGCACTCTCCATTGAACGATGATTGACGATAATGGCTGAGTGAGGTGTACATGGGTCATGAGTTTGCAGATTGTGCTGGAGTACAGTTCTGCTGCTGTTGATGGGCCACAGTGCCTCATGGATAAACAGTCTGGAGTTGATAGATCTGTTAGTAATCTATCCCATTTAGCACAGAGATGGTGCCACACATGATGGAGAGTAATTTCAATGTGAAGGCAGGACTTTGTCTCCACAAAGACTGTGTGGTGGTCACTCTTACCAATATACCATATACCAATATAGACAGATACACCTGCAGCTGGCAGATTGGTAAGGATGAACTCAAGTATTGTCTTTCCTCCTTTTTGGTTCCCTCACTACCTGCTGCAGACATAGTCTAGCAGTGATATCCTTTTATGACTTGACCAGTTTAATCATTATTGCTGCTGCTGGTTGATTCTTGGTGGTGGATGTTGAAATCCTCCACCTAGAATAGCTTCTGCACCCTTACCACCCTCAGTGCTTTCTCCAAGTGTTGTTCAACATGGAGGAATACTGATTCCTTCGTGGAGGGAGCTCGGTAGGTGGTAATCAGCAGTGAGTTTCATTGCCCATGTTTAGCCTGAAGACATGAAAGCTCACAGAGTCCAGAATCAATGTTCTGGGCTCCCAGGATAATCTCTCCTTCCACACTCCTGTGCCACAACCTCTGCTGGGTCTGTCCTGCCAGTGGGACAGGACATATCTGGGGAGGGCGATGGTGGTGTCTGGGACATAGTCATGCTCATGGAATCATACTTGACAGACAGTGTTAGGCTGTTGCTTGACTAGTCTGCTAGATAGCTCTTCCAATTTAGGCACTAGCCCCAAAATGTTATAATGACAATTTTGCAGGGTCAAGAGGGCTTTTTCTGTTGTTGATGTTTCTGGTGCCTAGTTCAATACCAGGTGGTCTATACAGATTAATTTCTGTGTTGGGATTTTGTAGCGATTGATACAACTGAGTGGCTTATTGGGCCATTTCAGTGGACAGTTGAGAGTCAATCACATTGCAGTGGGTCTGCAGTCACATGTGTAGACCAGACTAAGTGAGGATTACAGATTTCCAAATCAGATGGGTTTTTTCAACAATCAATAATGGTTTCACGGTTATTGGTAGATTCTTATTTTCAAATCCAGGTATGTATGTTCTTATGTTTTTACATACATTGTCAGGGAGGTGGACTAAGATTATTTTCAACAGCAATAATGGAAATTGTCGTATTCCACTCAAAGTACTGTATGATACAGAATCTGAATTCTCTGATGTAATTAGCCAGTTGATTATGTTGAGAACAAAATCAATATGCTTGGGATTAGTATTCATAGTGCATGTGAGAAACACTTCATTGTTCTAGAGGATACATGTTCAGAGGTAGCTCCAGGAGAGAGGCTGGCAGGAGTTGGTCTGCATCCCAAACATGAAATGAGGTACCAGTGATGGGACCATGTTCATATAGATGTGAGATGAGTGTATATTAGGTGGTCCTGGCATGGCTTGCATGTCTCACGGTGGCCCTGGCATTCAGTAATGATTCATACACACTTATGGCCGCCTCTTCAAGCTCATTCAATTCATCCACGTCTGAGCCAGGGTGCTGTTTCTCCCTCCCATCCTGTTCCAATGGTGTTCTGCATTGCACGGTACAAAATGCAGAGCCTCCTCCAGACAAAGGCAACAGAAATACTGTGGCGTGGTGGCTCAGTGGTTAGTTCTGTGCAGGTTAGGTGGATTGGCCATACCAAATTACTTTGTAGCATCCAGGGATGTGCAGGTTATGTTGATTAGCCATGGCGAATGCAGGGTTACAGGGATAAGGTGGGGATCTGGCTGTGAATGCTGTTCGGCGGGTTGGTGCAAACTCAATGACCTGAATGCCCTCTTTCTGCACTTTAAGAATTCTATGACTCTACAATTCCACCAAATCAATGATTTTCTCAAAGATAGCTGTGGTGGAGTTCTGAGCTGCATTCTTCCATTTCAGTGACATCAATGAGGTGAACTGAAGCAGCCTTGTCGCTCAGGATTCAGTCATCGACATAGGCTTGGGCCTCATAGGTGTGGACTTGAGAGTTGTTGAGAACTTGCTGGGAATTGAGCACAGGCTTGTATTATTCTTTGCTTGTGGTCGTGGACCAGTTGCATGCCCAAAGCATAAAAGTCGTTGTATCCACAAGTACTCCTGACTGATCCTAGGGACCTCTAACATGAGAACTCTAAAAGAATTATGTTTACCTTTTCTGGTGCTGCAGCATCATCCTTAACGTCTCGATGTCTTTGATTCTGGCCTTTAATGCATTTACACCATCCCCTCATCCTTTTTCACTATCATTGTGGCTGTGCTTTCAGTTCCTTGACACAGCACTAAGGTGCTCGGACCGTAACACCATCAATCTCTGCTTTAGTTTTATTGCTTATTCTCTCCAAGTCCCACTCCTTATTTAAAACCAATATACAAATTTCATGATTAAAATATACTCACAACAGAAGGCTATTGAAATGTCTGGAATACAATGCCAAAAAGATGCATTATAGAACAAAAAGGACTACAAGGAAAGATCCAAAGGTCAAAAAATGAGGAAGGATTGAAACTAATTCTGAATTAACAACATTGAAGGAGGGTATTTTTCATCAAAATATTGAATATACCAGATAAATCTACCTAATTTGTCCAATATTTTCAGCACGGAGTTCATTGTATGTCTCCAAATCACCTGATTCCAGTAGTAAACTATGTCTTTAGAGACACAGTGTCATACTGCACAGAAACAGACTCTTCAGTCCAACTCATCCATGCCAACCAAGTTTCCCACCTAAATTAGTCCCACTTACCTGCATTTGGCCTATATCCCTAAAACCTTTCCTATTCATGTACATAATAACCAAGCATACCATCTGAGAGGTAGTCAGATTGCAGACTGATTGGATCTGATCTGACTAACTATCATATGGTACACTTGGTTATTCATCAAATCCTACATTCACTAGAAAGCCATCCATAACTGTATGTTTGAAACACGTTTTTCACGAACTTTAATAATAATAAAGTAATAATATGGGCAGCACAGTAGCTCAGTGGTTAGCACTGCTGCTGCACAGTCCAAAGATGTGTAGGCTAGGTAGATTGGCCATGCTAAATTGCGCATAGTGTTCAGGGATGTGTAGATTAGGTGGGTTATAGGGGGATGGGTCTGGGTGGGATCCTTTGAGGGTCGGGGTAGACTTGTTAGGCCGAAGGGCCTGTTTCCACACTGTAGGGATTCTGTGAAGATGTTGGATTTTATGGTGAGTTTATTTCAGATTGTGATTTATTTTTATTCACTCTTGGAATGTGGGCATCCCTGGCTGTGCTGGAATTTATTGCCAGTCCCTCGTTGCCCTTGAGAAGATGGTAGTAAGCTGCCTTCTTGAATGGCTGCAGTCCATGTGCTGTAGGAAGACCCAGAATGCTGTTAGGGAGGGAGTTTCAGGATTTTAACCCAGCACCACTGAAGGAACAGCAATTTATTTCCGAATCAGGATGCTGAGTTGCTTGAAGGGGAATTTGCAGGTAGTGGTGTTCCCACATATCTGCTGCACTTGTCCTTAAAAGTGGAAATGGTTGTGGGTTTGGAAGGTGCTATCTAAGGATCTTTGGTGAATTTGAAGATGTGATTTAAGAACTAGCATAAGGGCACTTTACCTGAATGCTTGTAGCATTCGAAACAAGGTAAATGAGTTGAAAGCACAAAACATTAACAAATGGGTATGATTTAGTGGTCATTAGAGAAACATGGTTGCAGGGTGGTCACAACTGGGAGTTAAATATCCAGGGATATCAGACTATTCAGAAGGAAAGTCAGGAAGGAAAGGGAGTTGGTGTAGCTCTAATATTAAAGGATGACACCTGGGTGGTAGTGAGAGATGATATAGGTTCTATGGAGAAAAATGTTGAATCAATGTGGGTGGAAATTAGAAGTTGTTGTAGAAAAATGTCACTTACAGGAGTAGTCTATAGGCCACCAATTAATAAACAAAGAAATAGCTGATGCATGTAAAATTTTTTTGGCAATTATCATGGAGAATTTTAATCTACATATTGATTGGCCAAACTAAGTCGGTCAAGGAAGACTTGAGGAGGAGTTCAATAAACATGTCCGCGATAGTGTCCTCGAACAATATGTAATAGAATCTACAAGGGAGCAAGATATCTGAGATCACTCCCTTACCTCCATCCCAGGCCCCAAGAAGACTTTCCACGTCAAGCAGATGTTCACCTGCACATCTGCTAATGTGGTATACTGTATCCACTGTTCCCAATGTGGCCTCCTCTACATTGGGGAAACCAAGCAGAAGCACATCCCAGTTGCGAACCATTTCAACTCCCCCTCCCACTTCTCAGACGATATGTCCGTCCTGGGCCTCCTCCAGTGCCACAATGATGCCACCCGAAGGTTGCAGGAAGAGCACCTCATATTTCGCTTTGGAACCCTGCAGCCCAATGATATCAATGTGGACTTCACAAGCTTCAAAATCTCCCCTCCCCCGACCGCATCCCAAAACCAGCCCAGCTCGTCCCCGTCTCCCTAACCTGTCCGTCCTTCCTCCCACCTATCCACTCCTTCCACCTCAAGCCCCACCTCCACCTCCTACCTACCAGCCTCATCCCACCTCCTTGACCTGTCCGCCCTCCCTCGACTGACCTATCCCCACCCTAACTCCCCACCTACACTCACCTTTACTGGCTCTATCCCTGCCTCTTTGACCTGTCTGTTTCCTCTCCACCTATCTGCTCCTTTATCCATCTTCCACCTGCCTCCCCCTCTTTTCTATTTATTTCAGAATCCCCTTCCCCTCCGCCATTTCTGACAAAGGGTCCAGACCCGAAACATCAGCTTCCCTGCTCCTGTAATGCTGCTTGGCCTGCTGCGTTCATCCAGCTCTACGCCTTGTTATCTGAGATCTGGTCCTGTTTAATGATACATGAATAATTAATGATCTCATATTTAGGGATCCTTTTGGAAGGAGTGATTGCAATATGGTTGAATTTAAAATACAGATGGA
This sequence comes from Ginglymostoma cirratum, assembly GCA_024137785.1. NCBI lineage: Eukaryota > Metazoa > Chordata > Chondrichthyes > Orectolobiformes > Ginglymostomatidae > Ginglymostoma > Ginglymostoma cirratum. The sequence goes on along the minus strand of JAHRHZ010000097.1, from coordinate 8,645,056 downwards.
GGATGAGAAGGTAAAATCCACTACCAGTGTTTTATGCTTAAACAAGAGAGACTATAATGGGATGACAGAGAAGTTGGCTAAGGTAAACTGAGAGCAAAGACTCTATGGTGGGACAATTAAGGAAAAGTGGAGGGCTTTCAAAGCAATTTTTCACAGTGCTCAGCACTAGTAAACACTAGTGAAAAGGAAGGACTGCGGGCAAAGGGATAATCAGCCATGGATAACTAAGGAAATAAAGGTGAGTATCAAATTGAAAGCTAATGTGCACAAAAGTGGCAGAGATTAGTGGGAAACGAGAGGATTGGGAAATCTTTAAAGGTCAACAGAAAGCCACAAAAAACTATAAAGAAAGGTAAGATAGGCTATGAGAGTAAACAAGCATAGAATATAAAAACAGATAGCAAACGTTTCTACAAATATATAAATAGATAAAGAGCGGTTAAGTTAAACATTGGTCCTTTAGAAGATGAGAAGGGGAATTTGACAATGCGAAACGAAGCAATGGCTGAGATATTGAGCAATACAAGGTGTAGAGCTGGATGAACACAGC